>BQNB010034150.1:0-49575 GCA_026074375.1 Tanacetum coccineum
CAGGATCCGGGAAAAAAAAGTTTAGGGACCTTTTTCGTTAAACCCGACAGACCACAGGGACCATTTATGCAATTAACTCATTATTCAATAAAGAACCTGATTATTCTCATCTTTGCATCTTTTGGATGCCTATACTACCCACACCATGATTCCCCTCATAAATTACCCCCTAAAGCCACACCGAGCATTTTTTTGGTCCATCCCGTCTACCATCTCGAATACCATTATCTTAACCTTTTCACAAACAAAATTATACTTTCTCTGCACGTCACGTTCAACGAAACCCAATTCCCTTATGACTATTTCAAATATCACCCCTCTCTTATGAGTTTCTTAACCCGTCTCTTCTTACTCGAACTTTAATTCATACCACCTCTCCTCTTAGTAACTTGTCCCAACCTACTCTACCATCACCTATAGCCCAACCATATCCAATCTACCATCAGTACACCCCACTCTCCATAAACTCACATTTTACGGCCTAACACCAGCAATGAGTTACCACATCCTACTTTCTAACACCTATCGATCCACCCGCGCGATCCACCAGACCTACTATATCGACCCAACCTCTACCATCTTGAACTCATCTAATGGCCACACATGCTCAAAATGGTACGATTAAGCCCAATCCATGTTTTCATTTTCATACGTCTCAGTTTCTCTTCCCCTAAAGTCCCTTTCCGTTGCGTTATCTGACTCTAATTGACGTGATGATGTGTATGATGAATATAATGCATTAATTAAAAGTGGTACTTGTTTTCTTGTTCCAAAACCACCAAACGTTAATATGGTTAGGTCAGTGTGGTTGTTTAGACATAAGTACCATGCAGATGGATCTTTAAGCCAACATAAGGCTAGTCTTGTTGCTAACGGGCTCAGTCAGCATATTGGTGTTGATTGTGGTGACACATTTAGTCTAGTTGTTAATCCGGCTACCTTTCACACATTCTCAGCCTATCTTTATCGCTTGGATGGCTAGTTTATCAATTTGGCATTAAGAATGCCTTTCTCACCGGGGATTTATCGGAGACTATTTATATGTATCAGCCACCAGGTTTTGTTGATCCTCGATTTCCCTAACATGTTTTTCGTTTCCAGCGATCCTTGTATGGTTAGAAACATGAACCTCGTGTTTGGTTTTAATATTTTGGTAGTTACACGCTCCGAGTTGGTTTTACAGCTAGTTGATGTGATTCATCATTATTTATTTATCAACATGGTACTGAGGTTGATTATATATTGATCTATGTTGATGATATTGTTTTGACATCATCCTTTACAACTAGTCTGCAACGTATTATATCCTCATTACATCAGGAGTTTGATATGACTCATTTGAGGGGACTTAATTTTTTCGGGGATATCTGTTACGCATGATTCTACATGTATTTTCCTCTTACAAAGGAAGTATGCTATGGAGATTTTGAAGCATGAACATATGGTTAATTGTAATCCTATTCGGACTCCTGTTGACAAAAATCCAAACTTAGTCCTAACGGGGAACCTGTTTTAGATCCTACACTTTATCGTAAGCGGTTCAACCAATTTGCCCTTTTATGCATGACCCTAGAGAGCTTCATTTGGAAGCTCTCAAGTGAGTGCTTCGTTATCTTTGTGGTACACAGGATTTTGGTTTGCAGCTATATGCATCATCATTTAGTGGTTCTCTCGTTGCATTAACTGATGATGATTCGACAGGCTGCCCATCTAATAGGTGCTCTACTTTTTAATATTGTCTGTTTTAGGGGGATAGCCTTCTATTTTAGTCATCTAAGTGTCAACATACTATGTCACGTTCGAGTGTTCGAGACTGTTGTATCGGGGTGTTTCCTACGTTGTTGTAGAGATTGCTTGGGTGTTCGTAATCTTCTTCGAGAATTGCATTCCCCGTAACTTTCTGCTACTCTTATATATTGTGACAAATGTTAGTCCTATTTATTTGACCGCTAATCCAGTGCAGCATAAGTGGACGGAACATATAGAGATTGATATTCGCTTCGTTGGTGACATGGTTACTTGAGACGAGGTTCACGTTCTTCACGTGCCTTCACGTTGTCAATACGCTAATATTTTCATGAAAGGGATGCCTTCTGCATTATTTGAGAAGTTTTGTATCAATTAGAATGTTTGATTATCTCTCGCTCTAACTACGGAGGAGTGTTAGTCGATAGTTTATTTAATCTTTAACCTTTATTAGTTTATTAGGCCTAATTCATTATTTATGTATCAAGAACGGTCTTCTATACATTATATATTGTTTTGGAATGCAAAATAAAAGCAAGGCAATTAATCTAATCCAATAAAAACAACTCGATCCATATGATATCCCTTAATGCTACTCCCTCCGTCTTAAATTAATAATCCACGTTTCTTTTTTGTGATGTCTCAATTTAATTGTCCACTACTAAAAATAGATAGGGAAATTTGATCATGTTTACCATATTATCCTTGCTTTAAATTATTATTACAAACTTTAAAGAAGACTTTATTTAATTAATTAACTAAGGGTAAAACTGTCATTCTGCTAAAAAGTAAGAAAGAAAAAATAGTAATAAATGCACTTTTCTTAAACTGTGTGTTTTTTATCGGGAGACAATAATTTTGAGACGAAAGGAGTATTTTTCATGCATGCTACACCCAAAAGATTCATATGCGAGTGATTAGTAGAAGGCATAACAAAATAGGTTAATCTACTTGGAATTAGATGGTTGTTGTTGTCTTCCATCGACATGTAATCTTCTATGCATGGGCATTGATGGGCTCATAAATATCCCTGCAAAATGATTGGTACTACAAGTAAGTTTTACATTTTGAAGTTCATAAGAATATTGATGATCTTAACTGTGTTACATGCCATGTATCATAATAATTCTATTTCTTATATTATGTTGAAATAATCACACATGGTTTAGAAGTTCATATCAAGGTTTGAATTGTGAGAATGCTACAACAGAATTGTGGCCACCAAAACCAATAGAGTTTGAAATTGCTGCATACAAAAAGAAAGTTGGAGTAAGTGTACGTAGTATATTATGGGTACTGAAGGAGGGAGAAATGGTAAGAAACTCACCAACATTGACTTCATGTTGCTGCTTTCTATTTGCAACCGTGTCAATATCTACAAAAGGTTCGGGGTCCTAAAGTTTCATTAGAAATGTGAGATCTGAAGACATAAACGAGGAAGGGAAAAAAGGGAATGCATATAGTAAGTATATATTACATACAAATTGGTTAATGGTCGGATGCAACCATCCTGTTTGGATTGCTTTTACTATAACAATTGCTTCCAAACCTCCAGCCGCACCCATAGAGTGCCCTATCATAGACTAAAATGAAAATAAAAGTTAATGTCAAGAGGTTGTGTGGATACAATCTGGATTATGGCGGATAACAGGTTATTTCACCTTGGTAGCATTCATTTTGATCCCGTTAGTGTTCTTGAATACCTTCTTGAGAGCGTTTACTTCTGCCACATCTCCAACTAGTGTAGAAGTTGCATGTGCATTGATGTAATTTACCTTGCAACAAGATTTAGTTGGAGAATGTAATCAACGAATTTATCTTGTAAAGCCAATCAATATTATTAAGCCAAGAATTTATGATTCAAGAAGACATGTACCTCCTCTACTGACACACCAGCATTCATAAGACAATTTTGAATACAAGGTATAAAAGCAAGACCGTCGGGGCGTGGAGTGGTTATATGATATCCATCACAATTTATTGCACCTCCCATGTATTCGGCAAGTATTGGTGCATCCCTTTTAATTGCGTGTTCTAAACTCTCCATCACCTATAAGCATACCAAGATAAAATTTCACAATATATAGAAGCATTATATAAAATCAGCAACAAAGATGTATTGAGTTATATATTTACCAAGACACCAGCGCCTTCACCCATAACGAAGCCATCTCTATCTTTATCCCATGGTCTGGATGCAGTCTGGGGATCATCGTTTCTTTGAGACAATGCTTTACAAGCAGCAAAACCTCCAATTCCAAGTGGAACAAGGAGAGCTTCAACTCCACCAGCAATCATCAAATCAGCCTTCCCTTCACGAATATGATTTGCAGCAGCATAAATGCAATAATTGGATGTTGCACAAGCAGCAGAGATGGAATAATTTGGTCCCCAAAATCCAAGATCCATAGCAAGTAAGGCAGAGCCCATGTTTGTGGATGTTAAAGGTACAAAAAATGGCGTGATTTTTCTATGACCACTCTTGATTGAAGACTCCACACCATCATAAAATAACGTACAACCTCCAATTCCAGATCCAACAAGCACACCTGCGCGATCTTTATTAATCTGCACATGGTAAGGAAGTAACTCAATTAAATCACATACAAAGACGCTTGCATCCAACAAACATGATATATAAATTACAAACCTTGGAGCGTTCATGGTCACCAAGAGCAGCATCTTCAAGTGCTTTTTTCCCCGCAACAATGCAATAGCGTTGACAATCATCAAGTCTCTTGTCATTTTTTCCAGCAATATACCCATTTGATTGAAACCCACGAATTTGACCACCAATTTTCGTAGTGAGTTCTGAAGTATCAAATCGGTCTATTAGAGTGACTCCACTCTCTCCTGCTAAGAGTCTTTCGTAAAATGTATTGACGTCATTTCCAAACACCGAAACAAGACCCATGCCAGTAATAACAACTCGCTTTTTTGCATCTTTCTCTCGTTTTGGGGCAATGGCAGTGGGGTGGGAAGCAGATACTCGGTAGCGTTTGGTAACATTGTGGGATTGTGATTTAACAATTTTAGGTAATAAGTTATTACCTACCCGAGATACCAATGGAGTTTTTAAATGGAGTAGGGCTTGAGCTTCCATAATTTTACTTAAAGAATCCACACACACATACGAGTATATATTAATATACACCCATATATATGCATGTGTATATATAGGCAACCTATGTCTTGTGTGAATGTGAAAAAGTCAAATTTGGTACTCATCACATTGTTAGAGGCATTCCTTATAAAAAAGTTTATAATTATGTTTTGAAATTAATTTATAAACCTTTTAGTTTTATAACTTATCTATAAACTTTTTCAAGTTTTATAAAGGCATCCATTATGGTGGTTTATGAAAAGGTTTATAAAGTTATGAAGAGGTTTAAAAATTTATAAACTATAGTGAGCATCCATTTCAAGCTTGGTCTAGGATATTAGACCTTTTCATAATTTAATGCACTTGAATTATGTGAGATGTTTATAAAACTTGAAAAGGTTTATACATAATAAGATAGGTTTATAAAACTAAAAGGTTTATAAATTAATGTCATAACACAATTATAAACCTTTAGAAAGGTTTACCATAGTGGATGATCTAAACATCTCACATAATTCAAGTGCATTAAATTATGAAAAAATATAATATCCTAAACCTCTTCATGCCACATAAACTTTACGGTTTACAAGTTTTTAGACCTCTTCATAATTTTATAAATCTTTTCATAAACCACCATAGTAGACACCCTTATTCAAATCAATGTATATAACTATATTAAAAATAAAAGTATTAAAAACAAAGTAGTCAAAGTAATGTTCATTTAATACATATTTGTATGTGTTCAACGTCGTCTCTAAATTTATAAAAAATTTAAGGGCATTGTACGAAATTTGATAATGAGGCATTTCAAGAAGGAATTTTATATATAAAGTGTCATCGTTTACAAGATATACTGCAATTAGTTATTTACACATTTAACATATTACTGATTTAAGATATTTTCTCATCTAAACATTTTTTTCTTCGTGAAAAATATGTGTACAAATGCATATAATTGTTAACGGGACACATTTTAGGCTCCTAGAAATCTTGGGGCCATATGCGGTCTCCCACCTTGCACACCCTTAAAGACGGCCCTGAATATGTTAATATACAGGTGACTTATATATAATAAGGATAGAACAGTTGGAAATTCGTAATTGCTTGAGTGCTTTATCAACTCTCAAAATGCTCTATCTCCTACTTTGCAACTCTTGTCACCTGTACCCTCATCTCTATGAAAACATAGTACAGTACAAATTAGTAACAAAGATGAAAGGGAATAATTATGAAAAATGTGACTATTTTGAAGCGTAAATTATACTTGAACCGAATACTGAATAGATGCAATCTCAACATCCGACATGTACATGACCTAGTGCAAATACGCAAGGAGGCCATGGATATACAAATCATCTAATGGTTGTATACTTGTATGTGCCAAGGCTAAATCCTTTAGGCGTGAAATCAGATGTTAGTAGGGGACCTTTTGTTGGATTTCTGAAATAAAAACTTAATAACTCATTTTGATCTAAAAGAATGAGGCTTTTTATTTGGTGAATAATTTTTATTTAGTGAATAACTAGAATTTTATTAATATATTCATAATTATATTGATTATATTGATTAGGAGACGAGAATCATGTTTTAATTTATATTAAATAGATTTCTATGACTATATTGAGGATTTGCAAATATATAAATTTAAATTACTTTTTTGAGAGATTAGGTTAATAACTATATCTACATCAATTCATATCCATGAAAATGGAATTTTTAATTTAATAATAATTAAGAACTATTATAAAAAAGCAGATTTCCTTCTTTTTTTTTGATCGGGTGTCAATAAAGTTATGAAAGATTTTGATTTATTTATTTTATATTTTATATATAATGGATTTATCTGGACTAATACATGATTTTCTTTTAGTCTTTCTAGGATTGGGTCTTATATTAGGGGGTCTAGGAGTAGTATAACTTCTCAATCCCATTTATTCTGCCTTTTCATTGAGATTTGTTTTTGTTTGTATATCTTTATTCTATATTCTATCAAACTTGAAGAATACTTGTAATCTATAACACACAACGAACTATGAAGAAATCTAGAGAGAGAAAGAGGTTGGGAGAAAGTTTCTAGTGAAAGAAAGTAAAAAAGAAAATGCACACTTAGATTATGAGAAAAACAACCAACCAACACCCTATCCATATGTGGAGAGGGTATTTATACAAAGAGATAGAGCCGACCATGAGCTTGTCCATGGGCTTGTTCCTAAGCTAGCCTATCTAGTTTCCAAATATTACTTTACGAGCTATCTAAAGATATAATGGAAGTGACCGACACTTTACGTGTTCCTAACAATCTCCCCTAAGGGAGGTCACTCCATTTTACAAAACTTAAACCTAGCATACTATGCTTTGTCTTTAGTCTTGTGCTCGCAGACTTGTTTTCTTTACTTCAACTTGTGATATGTTGTAGTGGTCATTGACTTTAGGCTTGAGCTTGTTCTAATAGGCTTGACTTGTATGTGAATCTTGAATTTTTTTAAGATCATCAACCAAGCATAATCTCTTATCATCACTTTATGTTGTAGTGATCTTTTGCCTTCTCGTGATCTTGTGACTTCTGGACCAACATGCTCATACTGTTCTTGATGTTGAAAGCGTGTGTAACCATCTTTCTTGATATTCTTTAACTTTAACACTTCGTCACTTTATGGAGGACGTACGGTATCAACTTAATACTTCGTCGCTTCCAGAAAGACGTACGATATAAGAGTAGCGGAAGTCTTGAAACATATACTTGAGCTTTCATGATGTCTTTATATATGTCGGTCGAGTATGAGCATGTGGTATTGGCATCGACTTGTCATCGGGAAACTGCTACCACCGTCAAAAAATCTGCATAAATAGGTTAGTGATAAACAACATATATGGACGAGAGTGGCTTTGTCACTTCGTCGAATACGGTTGTAACAACTATGGTTCCCCGTTCGCAGCTGCACTAGTCGTTCTCATTATCGGAGCATCTCAAAGCAGACAACACGGTAAGAGTAAACCGGTAAGTTACTATCTTCCTGATTAAGCCGTCAATTCATGTTCAGCTTTTCTATGTTCAGATACCCTTGTGAGGCTTCCCATAGACATAAGATTGAAAATCAATTTAGAAAATCAGTCGGTGTGTCAATTTGCAAACGGTTTTTATGACACACCAACAGTTTTATCTTTTTCAAAATTCATTCGTCAATTCATAAGCTGGACCGAATTGATATCCAGTATCACAAGTTCGATCTGTATAGGATCTCACAAGTCACCTACCAAGAGCTTGTTTGATGTTGGCTCAAGTAGGATTTCCATCTTCACTGTGAATACTTAAGTATCATTCGAATGTTCTTGCAAAATCACAAGGGTAATGCGTAAGACTCTTAATATATATTTCTTGTTTTTCACATTGTGTGAATTAGCAAGCATAATTTTGACAAGTATCCTAATAAGATTTATGGATGATCTCTTTTGGCTCTAAACTCAATAGTGCACTTTGGTTTTAGTGATCGGAGGCTAGAGCAGACTGCCACCTTTTCAATACTAACTAACTCGGAGTGAGAAAATCGATAGAAATGCGTGTAATCTCCGTGAGAAATGAAACAGAAATCTTTTGAGAGATTCTGAGTGGCTAGGGAGGGTTGTGCATTGCATCACTGGGTCCATGATGTTAGTCTTCAATGTCAGCAATCATCTTCGTGATTCTTGACAGCAGATGTATTTACCCGATTTCTGCCTAAGTGTAAGGAGGGCTTCTTTCTTTTTACCCTTTATCTTAACTTTTCTTTTTAATTCTTCAACCCCTTCAGCGCTTACCGAGACTTCATAACTAGTACCTTGTTGGGTTTGTTCTAGTACTAGCTTCATCTCAGTCGGCACTTTTCCCTTAATATCACTTTACTCATTTTTTTCATACCTAAGGACTTCTACACTATCCAGTGGAATATCCCTGGTAGATCCCTCCAATTTTGGCTGGATCATGGGAATGGATACCTAAGCTTAACCACCTTATAACTCCAATACAGTAATTTAAATGGTCGGTCTTTGGTACTTCCACACTTCAGCCAACACGTAACCATTTGCTCCCCCTTAATATGTGCATCGATTAATCATAAGATTTTAGCACATATATGGGTTAGCGTACACTAGAGATCTTAAAATTCACATCTTTAGCCATATATTTTAATCAAAATTTTCCCCCTTATCAAAAATGTTAAATCTCTTGATATTTTGGATATCAATTAATTCAAAAATTCATGGTTTTAGGGAAAAATGTCCAATTATTAACAAGCTGATTATTAGAACATTTTAATGCTCCCCTCAAATTATGAGGGAATAATATGGTATTTGAGTGCGTCAATTTGAAATTTTTTAAATTTGCTAAGAAATTTTTGAAAATTCGCACTCAAATACTATATATATACCTAATTATAGTCTTACACTACATATGTACATATTCATAAATTTATAATATATGAGAAATTGACCTGAAATGAGATAGGACAAAATATGACAAAATCATATTGTCTGTTTCAGCAGCCTGAGGTCATTCACATATTCTCTTTCACCAACGAACTTCTTCAGATTCCGCATCAACCTCCTCTCATAAAGCTGCTTGTTGATATCGTGAACCATAACCCGAGCCCTTCGTTTGTCTAAACCACTCCATTTCCTCTTTGGCAGATATTCCATCCTTATTCCCTTAGCAATATCATGAAGAGCAGTCTGAACATCATTGAGCGTGCCATCACTAAATTTATGGAGTTCATCAGCGCGCATTAATATGTTTTTGTTGTTCTGGTCCTTGTATATCCCTCCTTTAGGGTCTGAATATGCAGTGTATGTAGTCTTGTTCCTGAGATTTGACCTGAATGTGTCTGGCTTGGTAAGGTTGAGCTTCTTTTGGTAACTTTTGACACCTAATTGAAGATCTTCCACCCGCCTTTGAATGACAATCCTTCTGGTGAACATATGTAATGCCACATTCAAGTCATATCGTTCGTCGATTGTGAGATTGGTCAGTTTCTGTTGAACTAGTAGAAGTAACATGTCTTTTATGTCTTATAGGCGAAGTAGTGGGAAATTACCTTCTCTAAACTTGTACAGCTTCTGATAATCTCGACGAACTTCAATCTCTTCCATGTGACCGTAGTCATACTTCTTCATAATCGTAAGTCTGGTAACCACAATGATTCTTTTCCTGGAGTAGACATCCATTGACGAAGACATGTTGGCAGCAAACCCGTAGAAATGTTTGTTGATAAAATATAATGCCTAAAAACATTAATAATAATGTTTATCATATTTCACCGTTATGGGACTCCACAAATTACGAACCAAGTCTTCAATCCATTTTGTCTCATATGTAGCGGCCTTTATCTTCGTAACTAAAGTTGAGTACCGTCTGCTTAAATCTCCACCTTTTAGATATTCCAGGTCGTTGTTGATGAAGAAATCCTAAGGGATAACTTGACGACCTCGATGATCTGGAATCAACGGGATAGGTTTACTGAGATCGAATGGATACAGTTTACCTTTAGGGTTATACCAGTCGAGTCGTTCAGTTGTGGCCTTGGAACATTCTTTAAGATGGTACTCTAATTCTATAAGACTTTTGCAAGTGCCTTTGAGTAGCTCGAATGACGGTCCTACCAGAATTTCTTAAGTCAGATCTTTAATGTTAAGCCGATTCAAGACAAATGCAAAGAAGTTGAATGAGGTATCCATGAGCTCATTGAATGAAGTATGAGGTTCTTTAACGCGAGAAACTTGACTAATCCAGGTCCGAGGAGATCGGAAGTCAACTTATTATCTCTTGTTCCAATCAGTATCAGGAGTTGGAGGTCGCTCGGGTTTCTTAAACCAGTCAGCTTTGGTAACCTCCTTGTCAGCGGGTTGATCATTATTTTCTCTTATGACGAACTCTTGATCTTGTTGCACGCTTGAGTCTTCAACTATATGACTTGGCTCCTCTACATGGGCAGACTTGTCGGAAGACTTATGTTTAGATTGGGAGGCGTCTTTAGAGGTGCTTGAAGACTTATTTTCCTTTGACCTTGAATCTTTGGATGACTTAACTTCTTTGCTTGACTTCCTTCTTTTCGTCCCTCGGTCTGATCCAGTAGAGGGGTCTTGATCTTTGTCTTTATCATCTCTACTCCTCTTCAATGTAAACATTTCACCAAATGAGTCAAATAGATCTTTCTCAGTTTTATAAGATTTGACCAGTACTTCATAAAGCTCCTATTTGTAAGCAATTTTTCATAGACTGTGGTTGAGATGAAGACCTTTTTAAGACTGCAACTTCTAGTGATTCTGTAATATTCTTCTCAATCACAGGAGTTGCAAAGTCGTAGACTGCTTAAGGAAGAATCCGAGGAAGTTGAGTTGTAACTTCTTATTTAATAATAGTTCTTATTGATGTGTCAACGAGTCCTATGTACTCATTCTTCTTATCTTGGGCTTCTTGTCTGCAGTCCAAATTATGTACTTGAATGGCCTTGTTTATAGCTTCTCCAAGTTTGTTATCAATGTAACAATCAAGTATAGCAGGAATAGAGGAGAGAGCTTGAGCATACTAGTCAACTTGCTTTATCTTTGACAGATCTTTTTCCAAGTTGGTGACTCTGTCGTTGAACTTGAATACAGATGAGAAATCCGAAAGTGAAGGAAATGAGGTTGTAGCTTCAGAAGTTGTTGGTGTTGGAGTTGGTGTTGCTTGTTGTGAAAGAGGATTAAAGAAAGGAGTTGGTGGAGGAATAGTTGTAGTGAAACCGGATGTGATTTCAGGAACTGCCGTTGCATGACGAGCTAAGGTTTCCATCAATGAAGCAATCTCATTGTCAGCTGGAGATCAATTCTCAAGATTTAAGAGCTTGCTTGTAAAGTCGGAGGAGACATAAGAACTTTGTATAGGTTCATCAGCCTTTTGTGTGTCAAGGACTGGAGTAAGTGTCACATGAGCGTCTTCCTCTACTTGCTCAAACCCTGATGATTGAGAAACATTTTGTTGTTCTGAGCCACCTTGATCAGCATCGGTCATCTCAGTATTTTCATTTCCTAAATTCACATTTACATCTTTATACAGCTCCTTAGTGACCTCGTCGTCTTATTCATCATCCATCGTTTCTTCATCATTAATCTTTTCTTCTTCTTCTTCATAGTATTTAGTGCTTGAATGATTAAGAACAAGAGTCTTGATTATGTCTGACTCAGTTCTATCACTGTCAGTCTCTTCGTCATCGTCATTCGTGTCATCACCTTCTTGGTTATCATCATCTTTAACATCATTATCATCATCATCATCATTGCCATCATTACCATCATTACCATCATTACCATCATTACCATCATTACCATCATTATCATCGTCACCATCATCACTTTTATCTTCCGAATCATTTTCATCATCTACATCTTCTTCTCCACTGTCACCCCAAGAACCTTTCTCACATTCAGAATCGTATTTGGGTACATCAGGAACCCCTGGTATAATACCTGTTCCTTCATCTGCACCAGTTGTCTTGAGATGTTGCTCATCAGGAACCTCTGATTCAAAATCAGTTCCATCACCTAAGCCACTTGCTTGTGAGATATGAAAGTCTTTCTTGCTTCGTTTGGTGGCCTCCTTGAGCTGAGCCGCTTCAGAAAGTGCTACATCAAAAAGAACATTCAAACCCTTGCTTCTATCAGCCTTTATTAGTGCCTTCTTCATAGTCAGTTTAGGTTTGGGAGCAGCAACTTTCTTAGCTTTAGCAGACATTTTATTGGAAGGAGATTCCTTAAATAAGATGGTTGAATCTGATTTCTTTTAACTTTTCCTTGATATTGGGGGTTCAACTCCTGAAGCAATTGCATGATAAGTCTTGTAGGCAACAGAGTCCAACAAGGATTGATTCATAATTGCTTGAGGAAGGATTGCACCATATACTTGAGTGTCTACATGTCTGGAGACAAATCTCATTGTACCTAGTAAGCTGTCATCCCTATCAGTGTGCATGAACATTATGTTTCTTATTAAGATAAACTTATCTTTTTCAAAGAAGTGATGAATAATTATCTTTGTGAATCTTGGATAGAACATCTTGTCTTGCTTCTTAGAATCTATGTTATTAATCTGGTAAGCCAAGTCCTCCCAGATTAAAGCCATAAAATCCAAATTCTTCTTATAGTACATTCCCCATAGGATTTGTACTCTTGAGAGTCAAATCTTATCCAGACCAGATATTTTGCCATATAGACACTTGTTGATGATGGATGCAAAGGTTCTCTATGGTTGGTGTAGATGATCAACAATAACATTTGTGATGTACTTGATTTCTCCAGTATGACCAAGTTCACGAATCAGTAGGTGGTTCATCAAATGCTTTACCTGAAACCTTAGGACATATGTTAAGAATTTCTCTAAACACTTCAACATTTACAGAGAAACTTTTCTTGTCGATCTTGAATTGATAAGATGATTTGTGTTTGATGACGATAGCCTAGAATTGATGCATATAGATGACAGGGACTTCAGCTGTGATAAGGAGTGTAGGATAACATGTAGTGAGAGCAAGTGCATCCAACGTTACTTGATAAGTAGGTTCCTTTGGCTTCATTCCTGGGTTGATCCTCATGTAGCATTTGCCAATGACACGACGGTTCTCAGGAGCAACAAGGGCATTGTCCAGTTCAATTTGTTGAGTTTGGAAGTCATGATTCTGCTAAGAGTTTGCCAATATAGTTTATATATAACCAAGTTTATATAGGACACTATAAATGACAGGCAGGCATTTATCAAACGTTGTCTAGATTACATAATTAACTAATTTTAATTAGCTACCTAAATTATGTTTTTAATTTGCCTTTTAAAGAAAGAACTAATTCGCCTCCTAAAGGAAATGTGCTAATTCGCCTTCTAAAGGAAAAGTGCTAATTCGCCTCCTTAAGGAAATTGTCTAATTCGCCTCCTTAAATAACGAGCTAATTCACCTCCTTAAGGAAATTGTCTAATTCGCCTCCTCAAGAGGTGGACTAATTCGCCTCCCTAAGAGCCTCCTTAAGTGAAACAATTAATTCGCCTCCTTATGATAAGCAACTAATTCGCCTTCTAAAGGAAAAAATTAATTTTCCTCCTAAAGGCAGAATTAATTCGCCTACTGAAGGGGAGAATTAATTTGCCTCCTGAAGGAGAGAATTAATTTGCCTCCTGAAGGAGAGAATTAATTCGCCTCCTAAAGGCACTCATTAATTAGCCTCTGATTTACAATTTGTAAATTTAACACAATTTTGGCATCATAAGGCATTTAAACATTCATATTAACATCACATAACAACAAATGAATTAGTTTTAACATGGATACACCACAAAATTGCCATAATGCTCAAAATGAACTAGAAATCATATAAATCCCATTCATGTGTTTCATTTATGTTCAAACAAAGGATATATGGGTTCTAACACATACAAGAGATTTCTAAGCTCTAATGCATACAAGAAAGTTGTTAAACACTTACAAACCACATGTCCTTAAACCCATATTTTTGCATATAAGAATCATCAAAAACCTAATCATATGTTAATGAAATATAAAACTGTTTCAAACGAGTCTTCTACATCCCACAAGGATCAAAACCACTCATACATATTAAGTTTTCACTCATTTTTTATTTTGATGAACCCTAGAATGATTTCTAGGGTTTTCGAGTTCAAAACTATGATTCAACCTAATTCCTTTGGAGGGAATGATATTTATGGTGTGGGGAACATCTTTCTAGTTTACCTTAATGCTTGATAATCACTGGTTCTTGAGATCTTGAGGGTGACGATTTAAACAAGAGGAGGGAGGGAAAAAATTTGATAAGTGTGTGTTTGTTACTGTGTGACGAGCGGGGAGGGGGTGAGGGGTTTATTAAAACAGTTTCATTTTTAACCCTTTTTCCTCCTCAACTTATACCCTTAGCATTTTTCATAAACAAGTTAACTTAGGCATATTGTAGTTTGACAATTAGCACAGATAGTCCCTAATGTTTTAACTATCATACCAAGCAACTTAGTTTTGCAATTTACTCCTTAAAGGCATAAACACATAATAGTTAAGGCTCACATAAGCTAAACTTAATTAACTTTCCTTTAACTGTTAACCCATTATTGTTTAAAACCTTTTTCCTTTATCACCAACTAATTTTATGAAGAAGATATTTGACATTTTCTCCCCCTCAAACAATGACCCGTTTTCTATTTAAAGAGCTGTAGTCGTTGTTTGAGTGGTCAAATGTCTTTGAAAATGATTTTCAGATGACTTTCAAATATTAATCTTTTAATTTTGAAAACAACACCATAGACAATAAGATTTCTCTTATTTTAACACATAAGCGCACTAACACATATACTTATGAAATATAGGAAGCACGGGTTGTGATTGATTAAAAGTCTAATAGCCTATATATATATATATATATATATATATATATATATATATATATATATATATATATATATATATAAAGTAAGTATTTCGTAAGATTTTTAAGAAAATTACTTTTAACCAAAGTAAAATTCAAAACCTTCCCGGGTCGTGGTCCCAACGAGGCGTGAATTAAGAATCGTGATTAAGTTTGTGATCGCGTGATTTGAATGATCAAATTTTGATTTGGATTCTATTTCTAAAATAATGCAAAAAACAAACAAAGGCAAGCAACAATTAAAGCAAACACGAATTAAGCACGAAAACGTTAACGGGAATCTAAAAACGCGACTTAAAACCTAAATTATCAAATTTTAACCCTAAAAATGCAAATTTAATTTATAAAAGTCCTAAATGATTAAAAATAATTAAAAAAAAGAATTATATTTTTCTGACTTTTATTTAATTTTTTATGAATTAAAAACAGATTTAATCTAAAAATATTATTAAAAATATTAAATTATTTATAAAAAACTAGAAAATTCACGAAAAGTACTTTTAACTATTCTAATCCTAAGAAAAATAAAGTGGGTCCAACAGCTTATTGGAATAAGCTGTAAATAAGCTAAAGAGCCTAATAAGCTAACATTGAATATAAGGTTTAAATATTAAATGAAACAAACTATGAACGAAAAAGACCCTAGGGTAGTTGGTAGTGTGTGGTAGTGTTAAGGTGTTGGTTGAGTGAGGTTGAGGTCTCGGGTTCAACCCTAGAAACTTCCCTCTCCCAACATTTTTATTTTGCAAATTTTTTTTATGAAAAAGTTAAACAAGGCTGAAATAAGCAACTTTTGTGAAATGACTTTTTATAAAAACTTAAAAATAAGCTAGAAATTAGCTTAAAAAGGTGGCAGATTCACTTTAAAGCTTAAAAGCTTTGACACTCAACTGTTTTGACACATAAACCTTAATAAGCTCACACTTAGTCCAAATAAGCTACTAAAGGCTTAATCCACACTTATTAAGCAAACCTAAACCCAGAATAAGCAATTCCAATAAGCCATAAGCTCAGAAATCCAAATTAGATTTTAAATTAAAAAACACTAAATAAAAACAGTCGACTGAGGTAACTTTAAGATAATTTTATAAGTACTAGATCATTAAGCTAATGTCTAAAAGCTAAAAACAGATAGAGCTAGTACTACAAGCTATAAGAAAAAGCAAAATTTAAGCACTTAGGAACATTAATAAGCTAGAAAATGACAAATGAAAAAGGCTGATTACACTTAAAATCCTATGTTTTTGGTTTTTTCAATTTTATAAAAGCTAAAATGACAAACTGCAGCCCCATTTTTAGGCTAGCAAATGGAAAGCTAAACTCCTAAAATAAGCTCAAAAAGATTGTCTTTTTCTACTAAATAGCTTATTGTTCGCCTTCAAAATATTGAGCGCTCGAAACAAATGGAATTTAAGTGATAGAGTTACATTATATTAGGTCTCGGGGGGGGGTCACTAAATTTATGTCCGTTGTATTACGGCTTGTGGTAAACAGGCTCTTATTTGTATCTTATTGGTCACGTGTATCGGTGCGAAAGCCCAAGTAAACCCCGAGGCCCGGACGTAGAATTACTAAAGGATGCAAGCCTTTAGTCTTCACTATAAATACCCCTCTCCAAGGAAGGAGAGGGTGTTGGTTCATTTGTAAGAATTCCATTTGCAAGTAAATTAACCCATTTCTTCCTCTTGTTTCTCTCTCTAAACTTCTTCCATTTTCCTTCTCTTTTCTTCTTGAATTCGAGCAACAACTAATGAAGTGAAGTGATTATAGGGTTACCGACATTTGGTATCAAGAGCCTCGGGTGTTTAGTGTTTGATTTGTGGATATTAAATAACAAATTTTTTTGTTTTTTTTTTTCGTTTGGCTTTTTCTTTCTATTTTTTTGGTTCGAATCAAAGGGAAAATCAAGGAAAAAACCTTGGTTTTTGATTTTATATTTTCGTGGTTAAGTTGTTAAATCTTTGTACTTTCGTGGCTAGAACAAGTTCTTACATCTATCTTCGTAGTTCTATAGCTTAGTTCGTGGATAAATGGGTAAAATCGAGCTAGTTTGAAGTTTTTTCGTCATTGCGTTTTGACTAAGTTCTTGGTTGCGTTTTGAGAATAGAGACAAACAAGTACTGTACTTGAAAGTGACATTTGTACTGGTTGCGTTTTGATTTGAAGACGTTGCGTTTTGATTCAAGTCGTTGCGTTTTGCTCTCAAGTCATTGCGTTTTGATTCAAGTCGTTGCGTTTTGATCTCAAGTCATTGCGTTTTGATTCAAGTCGTTGCGTTTTGATCTCAAGTCATTGCGTTTTGATTCAAGTCGCTGCGTTTTGATCTCAAGTCGTTGCGTTTTGATTCTCAAGTCACTGCGTTTTGATATTTTGTGTGTGTTGCGTTTTGACTCCACAGGTTGCGTTTTGAAGAACCATCATTGCGTTTTGACTAAACGTTACTCTGCCCAAATTTTTTATACATTGCGTTTTGATCAAGACAGACTGCGTTTTGATCAAAGAACATTGCGTTTTGATCAAAGAAGACGTTGCGTTTTGATCAAGAAAAGTGACTGCGTTTTGATCAAAGATAGTTGCGTTTGACTAAAGTCTTGCGTTTGTCCATTGAAAACCTATGTTTTGATAACCTAAATTTCCCGAAATTTTTTTTGACCGAATTTGGGTTGAATATTATTAATCACGTTTTAATCAAAACATCACATCAAGACAACACAAACTTCATGGACTAATTACAAGGACTTTGGACTTTAATTCGGACTACAAGAACTAATCAATAAACTTTAACAACAACAATTAACTTTTCACGGTTTTCTCTCGATTTGTAAAAATCCCACGAATGAACTCAAATTTCGCGTTTTTTTTTTATATCTTGACTTGTAAATTCGTGGGAAATTAATACTTTCAATTAATCACAAATCCAATTCAAACTTCTAAACACTTAGATCCTTCAAATCATATTTCACTTCATAATTCGGTCAATCATTAATCATGACAACTCAATTGTAACTTCCACAACCGACAGTCAAAATGCATTAACAACATTATTGGCGGCAGGTTCAAGGGATCGTCCCACAATGCTTTGCAACAGGACGATATGCACATTGGCGATCATTGGGTTCTTACGATACATTGTTACAAGATCCAAATGGTGTTGCTTACGAAAGTGCCATTCTTATCCGGTCCTTACATCCAACGATTGTCACAACACCAGCTGTTCCTGCACAAGTGGATTCTCCAGCAGTTCCTGAACCAAACAACAGTCGAGACTGTTATGAATAATGGATCCTGAGAACAAGAGCTCATTTTGAATAGAAAAAGAAGCGATGCATTTAATATTTGCTGGAATTGGAGATGAATATTACTCAACTGTTGATGAGTCAGAACAGCTCAAAGAAATGGTGGGAAGCATCGAAAGGCTACAACAGGTGGAATCACTAATATTCAAGATGTCAGACAAATGTATTATTTTGGGAGGTTGGTCAATTACCTCTCACTGATTGGAGAAACAATTCGAGTCATACACACAAAGTTTCTACAAAATGATGATATGAAATAATCAGTAATCAACTTGACAGTTGCATCGATGCAAGGTCAAAGTTCAAATTTCTACAAAATGATGAATGAATGAAATAATTTTATAAAATATTATTATTATTTTTTTTGACTTTTATTTAATTTATTATGAATTAAAAACTGATTTAATCTAAAAATATTATTAAAAATATTAAACTAATTTATAAAAAACTGAAAAATTCACGAAAAGTACTTTTAACTATTCTAATCCTAAGAAAAATAAAGTGGGTCCAACAGCTTATTGGAATAAGCTGTAAATAAGCTAAAGAGCCTAATAAGCTAAAACTGAATATAAGGTTTAAATATTAAATATAACAAACTATGAACGAAAAAGACCCCAGGGCAGTTGGTAGTGTGTGGTGGTGTTAAGGTGTTGGTTGAGTGAGGTTGAGGTCTCGGGTTCAACCCTTGAGACTTCCCTCAACTCCCAACATTTTTATTTTGCAATTTTTTTTATGAAAAAGTTAAACAAGGCTGAAATAAGCAACTTTTGTGAAATGACTTTTTATAAAAACTTAAAAATAAGCTAGAAATTAGCTTAAAAAGATTGCAGATTCACTTTAAAGCTTAAAAGCTTTGACACTCAACTGTTTTGACACATAAACCTTAATAAGCTCACACTTAGTCCAAATAAGCTACTAAAGGCTTAATCCACACTTATTAAGCAAACCTAAACCCAGAATAAGCAATTCCAATAAGCCATAAGCTCAGAAATCCAAATTAGCTTTTTAACTAAAAAAACTAAAAACAGTCTAATGAGGCAACTTTAAGCTAATTTTTAAGCTACTAGATCATTAAGCTAATGTCTAAAAGCTAAAAACAGATAGAGCTAGTACTACAAGCTATAAGAAAAAGCAAAATTTAAGCACTTAGGAACATTAATAAGCTAGAAAATGACAAATGAAAAAGGCTGATTACACTTAAAATCCTATGTTTTTGGTTTTTTCAAGTTTTTATAAAAGCCAAAATGACAAACTGCAGCCCTATTTTTAAGCTAGCAAATGAAAGCTAAACTCAAAATAAGCTCAAACAGATTGAGCTTATACTACAAATAGCTTATGCTATCAAATTCGAACCCTAAAACAATTAACAACTAACCTATAATTAAGATTGAAAAAGGACTTTTAACTTTTTAAAACTGGTACTATGAACTTTGACAGATGACAGAAACACAAACCACAATAGCAGACCTATGCCTAACACTCTTACATTCTAGTGCATAATGAACCATATTAGAACTAAATTTATACCTTAAAAGCAACTTGAAAGCAAAATCTAAAAATAAGCAGTTTGAAAAGCAAGAACTCACAGATTCTAAAATTTAGATAGATTAACCCTTAAAACTAAATATGACTTGCAAAATCTTTATGAAAACTGACTTTAAGGCTTATTCAAAGCTTTTCAAAGTTGACCTTAAGACCTGAATGGACACAAGCAGTTTTAACTATTGTTATAATTGCTTGTGCCAAACACCCCTTTAAAAAACTAAAATGCATTTTAAGCTTATAACAACCTGATTTAAGCAAAGATTTATGAAAGTAGATGATAAACTAAGCTTATTAATGACTTATAGACAATAACAACTCAAAAATAAGCACAAGAATAAGCAAATTCAAATAAGCAGTTTAAAAGCATTATAAAAGGCAGATTTATATAAGAAGCAAACTCAATGACTAATAAGCTTAACATAAACATAAAAAGCATTTATAAAGATAAACTAAGCAACATTAAGCAGAAAGAAGCAAGTAATAAGCAGTAAATAAGCAGATCATGAAAATAAGCTAAAAAGTAAAATTGAGAACTTACAATTCCCTTTGCACAAAACAAGGGTAATAAGCTTTTGAAAAGCTAGATCTACAAGCTCCAGCTTGTTTTAAACAAGCTGGTATGAGTCCAATAAGCCCTTCCCTTTTTGGCTTATCTTCCACAATAGCTTTTGGATGATTTTGAGTAAAAATGACTTAAACTATATAAACTATGAAGAAGTTTATATAGCTTAAGTTAAACAGTTAAAATAAAGAGAACTAGAGCTTATATGAGCTTAACAACATTTTTAAAACATAAACTTCATTAACTTGAAAACAGAATTTAACATAAAAACATAAATTTCATTCAACTTAAAAACTGAGTACAAGGCTTTAAAAGAAAGTACAATAAGCTGAAAAGTACAATAAACTTAAATAAAAGACTTTATAAAAACTTAGAAAAAACTACATAAAAAAACTCCTTAAAAATGTGACAATGGTCCTCTCTTTATATCCGGCTTGAGAAGCATCGTCTTGTGCTTCTTTTGTGAGAGGAAAGGGAGTGCTCTCCAAGCAATTAAATCTCAGCCCTTGATTTCCTATGTGTGCTTCTTTGTGATTAATCATAACCCTTGATTCTTTGTCCTTGTCCCATCAGCCAATGGGTCTTTATAGGATTGCCATGGTGGACTTATCTTCTTGCTGGGGGTGGGGTTTGAGTGGGTTTTTGTCGGGTTGCAGGGTAGAATGAAAGAGACAGTGAATAGTGGGATTTGGTGAGAGAGTGGGTGTATTTGTTTTGGATAACGGGTGTTAAGGGAAAAACAGGGTGTAGGGACTAATGGTGTAACTCCCAGAGACTAATGTTGTAAAGGGTTAGGGATTAATGGTGAAATGGTATAAGGACTAACGGTGTAAAAGATTTAATAGGATTATATTTAAGTGTATTTGGGCTTTTGGTTTGGGCCAGTTTGATTATGGATTTGGACTTAGACTTTTTAGCTTATAAGTTTTAATGACAAGGGCTTAATGGGCTGGCCCGGCCTATTAAATGGGTGCGGGTTAACCCATTTAAGATGCATACGTCTTTGGCTTTGACTTTTCACGCTCTTTCCAATCCTGTGCTTGGTTGTCAGTTTTGGCTTCATTTTTGTCCTTTAGTGAATATCCGTTACCTACACAGTATACAAAGCAAAACAAACATACATTTGGCATTTTATGTCCGTTTTTGGTCATTTAAGCTTGTTTTATTAGGTCAAAGGTATGTGTATTTAAGCACATACCAGTCCTATATTTCTTTGGAATTCTGCCTTGCTTGAGCTATTAAGTCAGAGCACATATGTTCCTGGTTTGAAGGTGGATGGCCGAACTCGTTTGTTAAAGTATTTTTCTAGTTTTTGCTTATAGTAAGCTTCTTTGATCAAAGCTATCTCCCTTCTTTCTTTGAGGATGTCCAGGTCTTTCGTGCATCTTTTTTGGTTCTTCTTAGTGTCGAAGTCCTGGATTCTTCTTGTTTCCACACTTATCTATATCGGGATTACAGCTTCCGATCCATAGACTAAGCTGAAAGAAGTTTATCTATTGCTGGATTTCAGAGTTGTTCTGTACGCCTATAGGACTTGTGGTAACTTATTAACCCATCATTGGTGGGTTTTCCCTAACCCGCGTTCCATTCCTTTAACAATTTCCCTGTTTGTTACTTCTACCTGTCTGTTTGCTTAGGGGTGGTAGACTGATGTTAAGGCTTAGAGTATTCCGAGTTTTTGACAAAAGATAGGGAATGTACCTTCAGCGAATTATTTCCCGTTATCTGAAATTACTATTTGAGGTACTCCAAACCTCACCCCTATTTAATTCCCACACAATCTTTCATGTCTCTTCCCTGTCGTAGATATTTAGCGCTTTCGCCCTTTTGTTTTTTTTTTGAAAGCCCCCCTCTTATTTTAATGAACTAGTCTATGGCCACTACTAGGAACCATGCGCATCCTGGTGACCCATTGTAGTGGACCCATCGAATCCAATACCCCATTGTGAAACGCGGTTTACGCTGACGTTATATGTGACATCCGTGATTTCACCAGGTTAGTGATGCCTTAAATAACGCAAGAGTACCGTTTTGTGTAATTTCTTGTGTGCTATGTGTTAAATATGTGTGCTAAGTGGTTTGAATAGGTACATGATATCATTTTAAGTTGTATGATCATCTCATTTTGAGTGTGTTTGTGTTTGGTGATGAGTATTCCATTTGTTCACGTGTAGTGATAATGGAAAAGGTTGCATCATGTGATTAATTTAAAGTCTCATTATTATCGTAGTTTTTAGGAAGTTCGTCAGAAAAGTGTTCGCAGCTACAGTGGGCTCGGAGACCCTTTCTGTTAGGATCTGGTACTAGATAGATCTTCTAGCCTATGTGGTTGTATAATACTTATGTAATCACAAGTATATACATGAGAGACTCTAACAATTGTTTAGGCGGAAACTAAACAACGTAATATAAAGAAGAACAAATATAAACAATGATCCTCTATGGATCTTTCTATTGATAATAAATTGTTTTTGTGCTTTTGTAATCGGTCACAAACCCTAACACTTAAAGGTTTCTTTTATAGAGAAGAAACCCTAAAATGCTAAACAAGATTCCTAAAAACGCGTAAGAGATATACATCAATCTCTTCCTAATCTATGTCATTCCTATATTAATGAGATAATTCTAGAATATAACTATAATTCCTTAATTACATTAATCACGTCTATAATAAAGATCAGCAGATTCTATCTCTGTCAGCAGAAACGAGAACATGACCAGCAGAAACATAATCAGCAGGAACGCTACTTGAACTGCCAGCAGGAACGACTTAATGCCATCAGCAGAAACGAACATTTCTAACAGCAGAAACAACACTTAGTCGTTTTCAATTATTCCCAACAATGTTCATGGTAAATCTTTCATCTGAAGACCCAATCTACGATGAAGTCAGGCCATCATATGACTCGAATACTCCGTTTGAGGTACAAGATCATGATACCTTTGTAGATCACATAGATGAGTATCGTGAGCAGATACAATGTATCCAGTAGCAACAATACAAGCAGTAGAAAACCGTCGAAGCAACATCCCAAATCAGCAGCATCAATTGAAACAGCATGAAACTCGATGAACAGCAGAAATCTAATGAGGTTGCAACATCAAAGAACAGCAGCTCCAGTCTTTGCCAAGCAACATAAGCTAGATTTGATAGTCGTTACCAAGTAGCTACTCACTTTGGGCTAGTTGTACTTTGGTGAATACAAACCACCCCTGGTGTAACAAAACCAAATCCAATTTCTAAAACGTAAATCAGGGTGAATGGAAACCCTAAATAATAGTTTTGGCAAAATACTCCGTCACACCATACAACGGATTTGATACGTCTTTACTGTGCCGTTTGCTCAGGAACTAGCAAAATCTTCATACAAGAGTAATATGGTGAAGTTGAGAAACCTTACTTTTTTAGTAATTGTCAACTATCAACGGATTTGAGAAAGTCTTTTATCAAGAGCCTACCCCTCTTGGACTAGCCATTTTTCATCCAACAGGAACATGGAAAATGAAAACCATCCAGTTTTTGGTAACCTGGCAACCATCAACGGATTTGAGCTGTCTTTACCAAGAGCCGTACCCTCTTGGACTAGCCACTCTTTGTTACAAGAACATGGTGAGTGAAGGCCATAGGATTTTTAGCAAACCCTTACAGCTATCAACGGATTTGAGTTACACACCAAAGCCGTTTGCAATGGTGAGCCAGACTCTTTCTTGGCTGTTAGCCATGGTGAGCTGAAAACCATTTGTCGTGCAGTGCAAGCACTAACACCAAAGATATACAACACTATATCGAAAAGGACATATGTTTGTTAGTATTATTATTATTTTTTATTTTATTTTATTTTAATTTTTTTTAAACAAAACAACTAAACTATGGAAGTAACTACAAACACTAACTCAGAAAACACTTACAAAGGAGCAGATGCAAGACACTCATAAGATTGCCGTAAGCTAGTCTGGACCGTCTGAATAACACTCCCAGCAACAACAACATCCCGACAGTATGAGGGTGGAACTGTGAGCCTGTGGCGTAACATCCGTTCAAGCAGTGTTGCCCGGATAGGATAGAACTTGTCCACAAACATATACACAGTCTTCCCATTCGTTAAATCCAGTACATGAACAGAGCTCTTGGGGTACAACTTCCAGCTACTCACAATCCATTCATCTTGGGTGCGCCAAAAATCTTCCACGTCATCAGAATGAAGTGACTGACACAACAGATTTATATCCCTCCAGAGATCTATTCCAACATCTACATCTGGGTTTAGCCGAAAGTACCTATTCATCCGTCGATGCAAAAGAAGTTACTTGGATCCTCTCCGCTAGGACATGAGGTAGCAACTCTTTCAAGTAGGTAAAGTACTTTCGCCGCCTGTTCTGCTGATAATAAACATGAATATGATTGTTACCAGGCGGGCAACTCACCATCTCCCAATCTTTAAATTCACCATATGGAAGAGGGGGAATGTAATGTTCCATATCATCATCATTCACTCTAAGAACCTTGAAAAGTCTTAACTGGTTGATCCCCCCCTTCCCCCCCCCCTATAGGAAGTCAGCACTTCGTACCCTATTTGACGAATCAACGAGACCGAGGAGGAGAAGAGGCATAATCAAAAACAGTTTCAACCTTAACCCGTGGAGCAACAATCTCATCATCAGGGAGTTCATCCACAAACACAACGTCATCACCCGAAATAAACTTACCCCGAAAGATAATCTCAGCAAGCACTTCATCATCCGAGTCAAGGTCAGCAGCAATGCGAGACATACTAATCTGCTCTTCCTCATCACTTTCAAGGAAAAAGTCATTAATACCTCCTGATGTGGATTCAAACAGAACATCAAGTGGTATGTGATCAGTAGAAACATTTGATGGTGAAGAACTAGCAGCAGAATCAGCAAACGGGGAAACTCCAATTTCATGAACTGCTGGAGTGGGGACAGTAGAGTCAGTAACTGGAGTACCAAATGCACTACCAGCAGGATTAGAACTACCACCACCAGCAGAATCAGGATCATCAGCAGGAACAAAAGCTGTCTGTGAAGAGACATGTTCAACCCTTTGTCGCTTAGAAGGAGGCTTAGTAATGGCAGGCTTGGGTCGAAAAAGGTTGTACTGAGCACTCAACAAACGATCCTTTTCAAGACGTCTGCAGATATACTCGTACTCTTCAATCAGTTGTTGTTTAGTCATAGCCTTGACAGCGGTCATCGTGATTGTACCATTATTCAACTTCTATTTTTAAGACCAGCAGGTATAAAGTCAACCAGTAGTAACCAGTCTTAAAAAATCAGCAGAAATTAATATGTGAGCAGCACAAACTATTCAGGCAGCAGATACAGTGTTACACCAGCATGATTGGAGACTACCAGCAGAAACCAAGTGACTAGTTGCAGAGACCATCCAACCAGCAATATCAAACTGAGCACAGCAGAAACTAAGTTGAGACAGCAGAAACAGGTTACTACCAGCAGAAATAAGTCAGCCAGCAAGAACATGATACTACCAGCACAAACCAGTTCAGCAGCATAAAAAGATGTATTGGCAGCATAAACAACTCCAGCAGCATGAATGTATTTAGCCAGCAGAAAGAGTCAACCAACAGCAGAAACCATGCAGACAGCAGGAACATATCACAAAGTTCTTTAAATGTATCAAGAAATCCTTGATTCTTTATTCTCTGTGCTTTCAACTTTTCTTCAAATTCATCATTTTGTAGATTGAAACATTCGTGATCCATATGATACCCTCCACATGTCTCACAAATGGGATAACCGTTTTCGCACCACAATTGAGTACAACAATAGTCTTCGTGAGAACCACGGCAATACGAACACAAAGCAACACACGAATTATCTTGTAAATCATATGGTGTATTACCCTCACCATCATGACAAGAATAATCCGAAAAGTTTGGAGGTGTGGTATAAAGATTAGGAGAATAATTGATAGCACTTGAATAAGTACTACAATTGAAGCAATCTCCATTAACAAGGTTTGAACCACACCTCGCACAAGTCGAACACGGGCAATGCGGGAATTCGTTTGTCCTTCCGCATTGAAAACAAGGATAAAACCCGTATGTCGACATAATAAAGAATCAAAATATAGAGGGGTTGAGAAGAAGAATTATTAGAATAACGAAGAATATTTTTGAATTTTATGATTTTTTTAATTTTTATAATTTTTTTATTTATTAAGGGCCTAAAATTCTAAGAATGAAAAAAAATCGAGAAAGAACTCAACCAAAAGATCTACTCAACAGTAACTAAGCTCTCTAACCAACTAACTCACAAAGAATACGGAGAAAAGGAAAGAACGCGTATGCTCATTTAAGAATAACCCTTGTCCCTTGAGTCGATCCGACAAGACCCGGCCAGCTACTCTCTTTAATGAAAAGCTAACTAGAGGTGAGCCGTACCCGTGTGATTGTCAAAAATGAGTGTTTTGATCTTAATTGCGATGATGTTATGATAATACTTCATTTGGAAGTATTATATTATTGTTGATTATTCTTTTTAAGGAAAAGATTTTTTTTTTTTTTTTTTTTTTTTAAAATTTTTTTTTTTTTGATTATATAACAAGAATGTAACTTTCCCGGTGGAAAGGATCTTCTCAACTTTACTTCAACGAATAACCTCAAAAATCGTTTCACATGCCTTCCCCAGGAACGGCGCCAAAATTGGTTCGTGTGGTAGAAAAACAAATTAATAACTAATATAGATTAATCCCGTGAAAATTCTACCAAATTCCATTCTCAATCAAGAAATAACAAGGTTCAAAATTCACCAAAGAAAACACAACTATGTATATTATTATCCGGGAAGTATGGTACAACTCGGGGTCGTGCCCAACGAAATCGTGATTGAATTTTTGGAATATTTCGATTCGAGTTAAGGAATGATAATAGAACTTTTGATTTATTGATTCCACTACCAAAATATAATAGCAACAAACTAAAAACAATGAAATAGCAACAAATTTAAATGCAAAAACGTAAAACCAGCGAGCGTAAATGAAATTTTAAATACTAAGCACAAACTTTTAACAAATTTTATACTAAAAAAAAATCACAAAATTTAAAAAATTGATAATTTTAGGAAAAAGAATTAGAATTTTTTAACTATTTTTGTTGAATTTTAAGAATTTCTAAAGTTAATGAATAACACAAATAAACTTTATTCTAAAATTATCACTAAAATTCTACTTTTATTTTTCAAAAATTCTAGATTTAAAAAGAAAATTATTGCAAAAAGAATTTTTAATTTTTCAACTCTTTTTCTATTTTTTATGATTTTTATAAGAAAAAGGAATTACTAAAATCTATTTTAATTTCTAGAAAATACAAATCAAACTAGAAAAATATGGAAAAATGGTTTTTAAAAACTACAAAGGTGCAGAAAACTGTTGGAAACAAAAGCCCTAATTTTTATAAACTAATTGAACCCTAATTTGTTCAATTAAAACAAAACCCTAAGTTTATTAAATCTAAAATACTAAAATTATAAAACTATTTATTATCCTAGGAAATACAGGGTAGAAAGTATAAATGTATAACACAACTTTTACATAACCGCCAAACTCAATTTCATGACAAAATGTGAATATGAAAATCTGTGATGACAAAATATAACCCAAATCAACATCAACTATATGATTTGGATCTTTCACAACACAGATCGTACGCATCACTGAGTAATAATATATGTTAGATCTATATGAAGTCTCTTGTTAGGAAATGATATTATATCCCACGAAGTACGGACCCCATGCCAGTCTAGATGCTTTCACAACATACCGGCTCGATATTGTGTTCATGTAGTAGAAAATAGTTAATAACTACAACCTGTTAGATGTAATGCCTCGCTGAAAGTTCAATCTTTCGCTACTCGAGTTTAACACTGTTATAAATAGAAGTGTAACCGAATATAGTAAATCTGACTATATTGTTGACCCACGTACATCTCCTTTTGAATCTCAAACATCTCGTCATGTTAATACACGACACTACAAAAGCATTACAACTTTATAAATATATAGATAAACTACTTACAATAAACTTAGAAAATAAAAGGTACCATAGATTGATAAAAGAACTCTTTTCTTTGAATCATGCCCGTATAAACATCCATGAATGTCATTTAAATGAGACATATGAGATACGCAAGTGAGCTATTTATACTTTAGTTTCATTAATTTTATAAAAGTAAATGATGGAAATGTGATGTTTTATCTTCACATAATTAAAAATCGGTTATTAAGACTTGAATGTTATGTAACTTCATCATCTTTTGTATTCTTTTCAGAATTGAATGTTCTTTAACTCCACCATCGTTTGTATTCTTTGTTTTTGTAACTCCACATTTACTCACACACGATAACATGGGCTTAACATTTGTACAACTCTCAAAGCTTGGGTTATTCCCCATGAAGCCTCCACAATAAATATGGGAACCTAATCTTTAAGTATAATAGTTTTGAAATTATTTTTGAGTAGCAAGTTTATGATAAAAGATTTAGGGTTGTTAAAATATTTTTTAGGTTTTGAAATTTGGAAAATGAAAGTGGTGTCTGTATGACTTAAAGAAAATATTGTTTAGAGTTGCTACATGAGTTTGGGTTACTTTTGGCTAAACTAGTTTCTACTCTATTGTTAGAAAACTATGTTATGGGATTTCAAGAAATTGAGACAGATAAGTCTTTGAAAAATATGAGTATCAAAAGTTAAGGGGTAAACTCATATACCTGACCTATACATGGCCATATTTATCATATGATGCGCATTGTTTGAGCCAACATATGCATTCTCCTATACAATCACACTAAAAAATTGCTTTTAATGTTTTGAGATATTTGAAAAATGATATATAAAACTTCAAATGTTTCAAATATATATATAACTAGTGATTTAAAACTTAAATGTCTCACATACTGAGACTCGGCTAATGTCCTAAGACAAGAACGTCAGTGTCTGGATTCTGTGTATTTTCTTTGGAATCTACTTGTTTCACAAAAACATACAATTGTTTTTAGGTCTTCTGCTGAGGCAGAATATAAATGTATGACATCTACATGTGAAGTGATATGTATTTCTAACTTGTTACAAAGTTTGAGAGTAAAAGATTTGTATTAATGGGTCTTATTAGTGACAGACTGCATATCTTGTCTTTCATGAAAAACTAAACATTTTGAACTTGATATTCATGTTGTTAGAGAGAAAGTTTCTATAATATACTAAAGAGATATATTATAATTGAATTATGTTTTTGTTGATTACATAAGAAGGTTGTACGCGTATTTATACTAAACACACAGCTTTGTGAACAAGTAATCTTAAACCTAACCCTAATGGACCTTAAGCCTACAATTAGGCTTGGGCCAACTAACAATAGTCATCTAATACTCCCCTGCAGTTTGAACGGGAGGCCTTCGGATGGACAAACCAGAACATATGTTGAAAGGGGCTTCTTCTTCTTTTCTTCTATCATCTTCTTTGTTGTTTGTTTGCACGGTGATGAACTTGTATTTGACGAAAAAAATTGTATAGTGCTTCGCGGTTACCTTTGTTTTTAGGGAAAATTCCCGAAAGAGTCCGAGTTTAAGGGTGCTAGTCACCTTCTCCCCTAAAAAACATTTTTAAGCCAAAAGAGTCCAAGGCGACTGTGTGATGGGGCAACCTCACCACAACATGCCATGTGTCCGTATTTGTAATGTATAAATATTTTAGGCAACTGGTACTATTAGGGCGACTGGTTTTTTGGTCATTTTACATTTGTAAAAGGACTGACAAAAAGTACATTCGTCATAGGGCGACATGTACTTAGGGAAACCAAACTAGGGCAACTATTACTTTATATATATTTTTTTCATTTATACAAATCAAAATATTACTTATACCAAAAAATTATACTAATACCTACAATATACCCCCCCACTTCATTTCCCACCTTTTCTCCCACATCATCACACGGAAACCTCTCCATCTACCCACCCCCTTTTCCTCTGTTTTGATTAAAATCCCTATTTTCTTCAAAACGACATCTGCATTTCCTTGTAATCACATTATCTGAAACTAATCTTTATTCTAAACACATATCAGTCATTTGTAAGAGCAGATGTCGTGCTTGTCGGTAAGTTTCAATTATATTGATTATATTTATAGTTTACAAAATCTTGTTTGTGTTTTCACTGGTTTCTTATTGTTAGTAATTTAAGTTGTATTTTCAACCTAAGTTATAATGGTTTGTTTGATGAATGGGTAATGAGTGGATTTGATGTTCAAAAGAATAAGTTAGTCAATACCATGGTGTTAGTGACTTGAATCCAAGAACATAAACTGATGCCTACTATTTTACTAATTTATAAGATATATGTTTGTTAAATTTTGTAATTTTTGATTTTATAAGTTTATGAGTTTCATTGTATTTGGACACCAGTGTAAGTGTAGTCTGTTCACTCTTGTTTTTTAGTTATACACTTAAATTATGAGTATTTTGGTTGACTATGTTCAGAACCTCTGTTATTGAACCTGATTGTTGTTTATATTGTTGATCCCAACTTGATCTTGCAAACCTTGTAAAAGGGTTAGTTGTATTGAATAGATTCATGACAACTATGCTAGAAACTTTTTTGATACTAAGAGTATGCGGAATCTACTCTTTAGTACTTAGAAGAATATGAATGTAATAGTAAACTGTGATGCAGTAGAATGAATGAACAATGAATATAACCAAAAAGCTTCAATATTATTATGATGAATAATACGAGTACTTTGTCTAGTACTAGGTTTTACAACCTTGAAGCTATGAATGTGTCTATCTAGATGTGTTTACAACCATAACCTAGAATAAACTTTTATACATAAAGGAGTCCTTTACAAGATACAAATCTTTTAAACTTATATAAGATATCAACATATCTTCTAATTATATAGGATATACATTGAATCATTCCATACATATCACTTCACACGTCTTTGATCTTCTGACAGTTGTAATCTTCATGCAGCAGTACTAAGTCTTCTAGCAGTATTAAGTTCAGTACTGGCAGTACTAACTTTCTTCTGGCAGTACTAACCTAGTTAGTACTGATAGTTATATTCTGAGCAGTATTAAGTTCTTGAACTAACTTGTGAATATTTATTCTCAACAATCCTCCCTTAAACTTGTGATTTACCTTCGAATCTCAAGTTTCTTCTGAATCAAATCTTCTAGTCTGCACTGCTGAGGATACTTCCAATCACATTTCTACTGCTGTACTTGTGACTTGATAAACCTGATAAGCTCATAACCCATTTCACTTTGATGATTAACTTCTAGCCTTATTTTCAACATTTTTGAAAGAGTATCTTGTGACAGAGGATATTTCTTTTCTACTATCATGTGAATCACAAAACCAGTATCCATTAAAAGCACACAAACTCCACAAAAATTATGTAACTTCCAATTTATCAGATTCCAGTCTTGTTGATTTCTCCATATTTCATATTCTTCATTTGGTTCAATCATTGTCTTCAGATCTCCCTAAAGCAATAAGTCATAACCTTCTGGACTTGCTATCTGAAATCTTTCCTTGACCAATTTGTACAATTCCAACACATAATGTTTAACACTTCCATCTACTCTTTTGATTTGATAATAGTATTTATCATTTGCTAGAATCTGTGTCTCCCAGTCAACTATTGGATACTTTGTTGCCAATGATTCAACATCAAGACTTTTATCTTCTGGAACAATGTTTAAGTAAACTTGAAGTTCTTCTTTCTCAGTATCATCTTCTAACTTTTGTTTCTTAGCACTTTCTTCATTAAAAGTTTCTCTTGCTCTTTTTCTAGCAAGTGATTTCTTTCTTTTTCCTCCAACTGTCCTAGAACTTTCTTTCATAGCTTGTTCAGCTTTAACATCATCTTGCTGAACTATCTCTTCTTCAACTGGTTTTGAAGATTCTTGCTGAAGATCAAATCCTGATCTCTTTATAACTTCCTTTTCAATCTCAGAACCCATAGGTATAAAAGCCTGATTTTGATCCCATACTCTTTCAAATATAGGTCTAATGTCTTCATAGCTCATTCCCTTAAAATGACTCATCTTGTATCCACCTTGATTCTTCAGATACAGACACATGTTCTTCCTTACTTCAGCCATAGAGAAAGGTCTATTTTGAAGTGTATGATATCTTAGAACAACAGGATCACTCCAATAAATATCATAAGCTTGATCAACTTTAGCTGCAACTTCTTCTCTTTCATCCAACTGCTTTTGCAATTCTAAGGCTGTTTCAAAGTCAATCCTTTCTTGTTCTTGTTCTGCCTTAAATCTAGTTCCTTTTTAGCATTGAATCTGGCTTGTTCTTCCTCAAATACCTTCTTAGCTAATTCATCATCAACACTCATTTGTACTTGAACCTCTTCTTGATTTTCTTTGGTGGCTCAGACTCATGCATAATTGATTTGCCTTTGTCTTTTGTCTTTACACCAGCAGTACTATCTAATTCACTGACAGTACTAATATCAACAGTACTAACTAATCTACTGGCAGTACTAACTCCACCACTGCCAGTACTAACTTCTCTTCTTTTTCTGGTGTAAGTTTGAACATTTTCAACACTTTATCTTCTTCTAGTTGCATCTGCAAGAGTTGTAGCTGCACTAAAAACATCTAACTGCTCTTCAGGTTGACCACTAATCTGAGTATCATCAATCCTCCCCTGATCTGCAGCATGTGGAGGAACCAAAGAAATTCTAGCATCCAAGTACAGTTCTTCAATCAAACTTTTCTCCTGATTGGAAGGATCCTGCTCAGCTTCCTCATCATCAGAAATTACAACTTTGGCTCTCCTCCTAGCTTGGCTTGTCTTGATTGTCTGCTCTAACTTCTTTACCCTTTTGATTAGTTTTGTAAGAGCAGCATTGCAGGTCTATTTTGTTTGCTTTAATTCAGACTCTAAGCTTTCAACCTTCTTAGACAATGAGGTACAGAGATCCGTCAATTCATTAAGTGATAAACTACCCTTATCACCTCCAAGTGAGTGAACACTTTGGAGAGGTGATTCATGGGGCATTAGAGCAGCTTCCTTAGTAACAGGTGTGGTTTGGTTAGATGGTGGTGTAGATGGTAGTTGTGAGGGTGTTGGATGTGTTTAGGGTGATAAGGATGGTGAAGATGTTATTCTGGAAGAAGATGACTCAGGTGTAGTGAGCATGGTTGGAAATAGTAGAATGTCCACCCTAGAATATTCCTTGGAAGCCCTTTTCATATTACTAAACAATTTTTGTGTAAGGGTAGGAGTAGGAAAGGTTCTTTTATAAGGGAAAAGCATTCTATTGTGCTTGTTCAAAAAGATTTGAATGAATCTGGGATACATCAAAAACTTTGACTTACTATCTAAGTTCTTTACCATGGCCTCAAAAATTAAGTTGGAAAAGTTAAAGGTTCGGTTAGTTGCCAGGCAAATGATAGCAGTAGCTATATTGCTACTAAAATGCTCCCAAGCAGTCTTCTTAGGACTCAAACAGTGGAGAATGGTATGAATGAAGAATTTTCACTGATGGGAAAAATGTCCCTTTTGAAAAGTTAGACTATCAGAAGTGATTACATACCCCATGAGAGCCAGTTGCTCAAAAATTTCTACAGTAGGTAGAGTTTTAAGACCTTCAGAATCCTCAAGCTTGAGATGTCTTCGAATGGAGGCCTCAGAAACAAATACATTGACCTTCTTATCTATGGTAGCAGTGATTCCCCTGACTCCATCCTCAGTTGTGCTCAAAGCAGCAGTTTCCCAAAATTGTTTTATAATAGAAGCATAAATGGTTGAGCTTTCTATGAGGGCATACTTGATGTGACTTGTAGAAAGAAAATCAATGATTTGGTGAAATCCCTCACTTCCTTTTGACTTTTCTAAGTAGGCAACCATGTTGTGCTTGTCGCAAAATTCCAAACTCGCCATTTGATGAATAGAAAGGGAATTAAGGTTCTGGGATATGGTCGTGGGAGAGAGTATAAGTGTTTGGTAAAGGTAATTGAGATATGAGAGAGTTTTTAAGGATTTAAATTTCACCGACTGAATAAGATTTGTACTTATCTTAAAGAAATCTTATGTTTATATAGAAAGATCATGAATTCTCCAATTAGTCAAACCTATAGACGAAGTAGTTGGCAGAAATTTTGCAACGACTATATTTAGAGAAGGAAATTATGTTATGGCTCAAACAGTACTAACGGTCACTCAGCAGTACTAATATTAGCCTAGCAGTACTAACTCTAAGCCCAACAGTACTAAACTATGACTATCAGTACTAACATTGAGATACCAGTATTAACCTCAATTTCATCCAAAGAGCATTTCCATCACCAAATATTGACTATTGCAATCTCTCTTTTTGTTTTTATGCTCACATAATATCTCTCACTTCTTTTTGCTCACCAATTCACTCTTTTTGTTTTTATCACACAACTCTCTTTTTGTTTTTCAGCTCACTTAATCTCTCTATTCTTTTTCTCACCAATGCAGACAGAGTTGTACAATGTGCCATCAATTCAATTAGTTTCATACTGTCCTCCCCACTTCCAAGTGTGTTAACTCTTGAGAGAGGTGGATCATTGGACTGTTTAGATGTAGTCTCAAACCTAGTTTGAGCATCTACACCCCAATATGGTATCTTGGCACCTGGGACCACTACCTGAACCAGTTCCCTAAGGACTTGGCTCATTAAGTGTTGCCATGGATTAGGTCCTATTGATGTTACCACTGTCCTGCTCTGCTTCTAAGCTAGAAGCAGTAGTGGCAGCCCTTTCCATTTTGTCACCCAACTCCTTATGGACAGCCTCATCACCAACCTTTACAGGGGGACCACTAGACTGAGGTATCTTGGTGTCCCAACCTCTTTTGACCTGCCTAGATGTTTTTGATTCTTTTTAAACCACTTTTGATATTACATGTCCTTTCATCCATGCTTGACTGCATATTGACATAAGTAGCCTCCCCTCAAACAATACTTCAGAGGTGAAGCATTCAACATTAAGTACTCAAGTTGCTTATCCTGCAAGTGTTAGTCTAAAACTAAGAAAAACACAATCCAAAGCATTTTTTTGTTTAGCAGTATTAATTTTGACTAGCAGTTTTAGCTAACAGTATTAAGTATAACTGACAGTACTAGTTATACTTAGCAGTACTAATGGATACAACTAACAATACTAATCCTTTACAAAGACATAAAGAGATTTAAACATTAAGGATTAAGCATTCCAATACTTGAGACCAAGTACTGAAACCTTCCTGCATCAAAACCTTTTGTAAGAAGATATGCAACATTATGTTCAGTATCAATTTTAACCATTTGAATTAACTTTTTAGCATTGCAATCTCTTATAAAATAATGTCTAATCTCTATATATTTTGTTTTAGAATGTTGAACAGGATTTTCAAAATGCAAATAGTACTGTTATTATCAATGTGAATCATAGTATTCATGAAATTATACCCATAATCCAGCAATTAGTTTTGAATCCAGAGTACTTGTCCACAACAACTAGCAGCAGCCACATATTCAGCTTCAGTTGTAGAGGTGGCAACCACAGTTTGCTTCTTACACTGCCATGATATCAATCTGTTTCCCAAAAACTGACAACCTCCAGTTGTTGACTTCCTATCTTGAGTGGCTCCAGCATAGTCACTATCAGTATAAGCAACAAGTTCAAATGGAGAATCTCTATAATACCAAAGTCCTAAAGTTGGTTTGCCTTTCAAATATCTAAAAACTCTCTTTACAGCTAAGAGATGTGATGTCTTTGGAGTAACTTGGAATCTGGCACATGCACATACTACAAACATAATATCTGGCCTAGATGTTGTGAGATACATCAAAGACCCAATCATAGATCTATAGAGATGTACATCAACATCATCAACATCTCCATCTTTAACTAAAGGCTTTTCTAAATCAATTAGAGTAGAAGCAGACTTCACATCAGTGTAGTTAAATTTCTTTAAAATCTCATCTACATATTTATCCTGGCTGATAAATATTCCATCTTCCTTTTGTTGTACTTGTAATCCTAGAAAGAAAGTAAGTTCTCCCATAGAACTCATCTGAAACTTATCCTTCATAAGCATCTCAAATTCAGTACACAGTTCCTTGTTTGTAGAGCCAAAGATAATGTCATCAACATAGACCTGTACAAGCAAAATATCTCCTTTTTGCTTCTTGATAAATAATGTCTGATCTATCTTCCCTCTTTTAAACCCATTGCCAAAAAGATAGTTAGCCAAGGTTTCATACCATGCTCTTGGAGCTTGATGCAACCCATAAAGTGCCTTGACCACCTTATAAACTTTGTCTAGATGGCCAGGATCTTTAAATCCTGGTGGTTGAGTAACATAAACCTCTTCCTCAATGGTTCCATATAAGAATGCACTCTTTACATCTATTTGATATACTAGAAAACCCATAAAAGAAGCATAGGCCAAAAACAATCTTATTGCCTCAATTCTTGCCACAGGAGCAAAAAATTCTTCATAGTCTATACCTTCTTCTTGTCTATGACCCTGTGCAACTAACCTTGCTTTATTCCTAATCACAATCCCTCTTTCATCTTTTTTATTTCTGAAGACCTATTTTGTTCCAATGGCCTTCTTCCTATTAGGCAAATCCACAAGTTTCCATACCTGTTGGAGCTTGAACTACAAAAGTTCTTCCTGCATTGCTTCCACCTAAGATGAATCAGATAAAGCTTTAGCAATGCTTGTGGGTTCAATTTGTGATAGAAAACAAGCGTATAAACAAGTATTCAGGGTATCATGTGTTTTCTGTTCATACACAGCACTGAGAAAACCTTGTCCAAAAGTAGATTTTGTCATTCTTCTTGTCTGAATAGAGGACTTCACATCACCAATCACATTTTGAATTGGGTGATCTTTATGGATTCTTGTATTGGGAGTGGTTGGTACTATATAGGAATTAGTGATATTCCCCAAATCAACTTCTGGTTCATCTTCATCACTGAAGAACTCAACATGAGTGGTTTCAAGTGTATGACTATCTCCCAATTTAAACTTGTCTTGAGGGCTATCTGGATCATTTAAACTAGCAGTATTAACTGATGGATCAACAATATTAAGTTTAAAACGATCAGTATTAACTTCAGGACTGGCAATATTAACATGTTGTCCAACAATATTAACTTCCTTAGGACTGCTATCATCATTAGACTTATCTTTTTCATCACTCTCATTATATGAACCATCTTCAACCTGCTTTTGATCATCAGTAGCAGATTTTGGTTCAATATTACCAACATCTTTGGAAGGTGAATCAAAGTATGAAGCATCTCTCTAAATTGGCATCACAATGCAATCTTGACTGATTTCTTCTTTCTGAGTAGATGTACGTGCATTAAATTCTTCTTGTGTACCTGTAGATTCATTTGAGATTGTACCTGCAGCTACTGGTACATAATTCATAGATTGGGTTAGAGAATTAATATCAAACAGCCACTTTGGACCATTTCTTTCTATCATAGGCTTATTCTCTAAAAACCCAATATGCAAGTTTTCTTCTACCCTCCTGGTTCATGTGTTGTATACCCTAAAAGATTTACTACTCAAGGAATATCCAACAAAGAAACCTTCATCACTTTTACCATCAAACTTTCCTAAACTTTCTAAAGTACTAAGAATGGTAACATGACATCCAAATGGTCTCATAAATCTTAGAGCTGGTTTAAAACCTCTAAAAAGTTCATAAGGTGTCTTGTTATGAGGCTTGACTACTAAGACCCTATTCTGTACATAGCAAGCAGTACTAACTGCTTCAGCCCAAAATGTGGTAGGTAACTTAGAGTCAGCTAACATGGTTCTAGCAGCCTCAATTAGTGTCCTATTCCTCCTCTCAGCCACACCATTTTGCTGAGGAGTCCTGGCTACACTGTATTCCCTCTTAATACCTTTTTCTCTACAAAAATCATCCATAACTTTATTCTTAAACTCTGTTCCATTATCACTCCTGATTATTTTCACTTTCTTATCCACTAGGTTTTCTATTTCTTTGATAAAGTTCTTGAGAATCTCACTGGTTTCATCCTTAGTTGTTAAAAAGAAAACCCAAGTAAACCTGCTATAATCATCAGTGACTACTAAGCAATACTTCTTATGCATTAAACTACTCACAAAGGTTGGACCAAACAAATCCATATGAAGCATAAACAAAGGCTTAGTAATTGGATTCAGAACTTTGGACTTACAAGAAGCTCTGTGTTGCTTCCCTTTAAGACAAGCAACACAAGTTTGGTCATTTTCAAAACGTTTTATAGGCAAACCTCTTTCAAGATTATCCTTAACAAGCTTATTTATGTTCTTAAAATTGATATGACCAAGCCTCCTATGCCAAAGCATTGATTCATCTAATGTAGCCTTTACAACAAGACAAGTTAAACTCTCTTTAGGAACAATGTTTTTCATATCAAAATTGTACATGTTGTCCTTTCTAGGAATTTTAAGAATTATCTGACTTTCATCAGGCAACTTAAAATTAGGAGATAAGACAAGACATTCAGTGTCTATAAAAAGGACATAGTTCTTTTTGTCACACATCTGTGAGACACTAAAAAGGTTGAAATTTAACTCATTGATAAAGTATACATCTTCAAAATCAAGGCTATCAGTTTTAAGTGTTCCTTTACCAGAAATTCTATCACCATGTGCTCCTCCCCTAAATGTAACATAACCTCTATCAAATTCCTTGAAATCTAAGAGATAAGCTATGTTCCCAGTCATGTGCATTGAGCATCCACTATCAATAAATCCTGTGTCATCCTGTTGTGGCTTGCCCTGCACATAAAAATAAGGAAATTAGTTTCCTTTGGGGACCTAAGCCATTACTGACTTGGATCTGCCTCGTGCATCAATGTAATTATGTTTCTTCAAAGTGATTGATGCACTATCAGGTTTGGTAGGTCTCCAAACCCAACATGTTGAGGCCTTTATAGCATTTGCCTGATTAACCCTAACATCATTAACAACTGCAGAATTTGGCCTAGCAGTTTTAACTGCTTTTGGTCTAGCAGTATTAACTGCTTGTACCTTGGCAGTATTAACTTTTGGGTAAACCTTTTGTTGGTTAATACTGTTTTTGATTGATAGGGCCTTTTTACAGTTGATTGTGCTGATTTTGAAAAACATGACATTGGTTTAGCACTATAAAGTGTAGATTTGGGATGTGCAGTATTAACTGTCCTAGCAGTATTAAAAGTTTTTAGGCCAGTTTTCATTAAAACTGCTCTTGGAACCATGTTCCTTTGAGCATTAGGGTGAGTCCTATTGGTAGTATAGGTTTATTTCACCATGTTATAATTATTCCCATATACCATCCTTTCTCTTTGATGGTATTTACAATGAGCATGCACATGATCAAAACTCCCACAAATAAAACAAGCTTTGTTATACATCACAAAATCACTTCCTAGTTGATTTAACTTCTGTCCATTCCAGTTTCTTTGATTCCCCCTAGGACTTTATGATCTATACATCTCAGCATACCTAACTGACTTTTTAACTGGTTTTTCACGATTTTTAGGTTTGACAAACTCTTTCTTTTTATCAAGAAAAATAGTTTCTTTATCAACATTAAGTGAAGACTCAACAAAGCTACTTGTGTCTTCTGTAACTTGTTCTTTTACCAAAGAGTCATCAGAATTTTCCTTAGATTCATCTGATGTTTTATCACAAATAATGTTAGACTCTTTCTTACTATCCTTAGAACCATAACTTTTGAATTCAGGCTCTTTGAATTCATCAAGACCAGAATAAGACAAATCAAGTTTTTTAGGTCGATTATAGATTAAAGGATGAGGTGGAGGAACAACATTATACCCCAAACCCTTTTTATGTTTGTCAGTTATCTAACTCCCTAACAACTTATCTTGGCTCTTTGAGGCATTATCAAATTTCTCAGTTTTAAATTCAATGCCCTCTTTTTCTTGCTTAACTTTTTCAAACTCACTTTTAAGCACATTTATTTCATAGTCTTTGCAAGCTACTTCCCTTTTAAGAACTGCAACTTCTTCACTGAAAAGAACCTCATTCTTTCTATAAGTGATAAGTTGTTCTTCTAGAGTTGCTAAACCTCTTTTATAAGTAGTTGCTGTAAATTCAGTTTGATTAAGCTTAACAATCAAATCATCACACTGTTTCTTAAGAGTTTCATAGTTTTTCAGACAAGTTTTAGAGCAAGTTTTATCATTGTATACCTCAGAGTCTGAAAACGCCATTAGAGCCATGTTTGTCTGAACCTGTTCTTCTGCCATATCACTCCAGTCAAAAAACGACACCATATATAGCCCAACACTTGCCTTTTGAAGTTGTTTTGTCTTCATTGTTTTTCCAGCTTACCTTAGTTTTGTCTTGATTTCTGAACTGATCCCTCTTTGTTCCTTGGTGCTCTTACATACTCCCTTGCATAAAAGTGTCCAATTATTATGACAGTTTGAACACTATACCTTGGTTTAATCATACCCAGGCAGTATCATTGCATTAATGATGATTTTCTTGCATGTCTAAGAAGGCTACCTCGTTGCTCCTCATACTTAGCAGAGAGAGCTGCAATTTAAATCTATTGCTTCCAGACTTCTTCTTTCATGAATTTTGCTTAAGTATGCTGTAGGAGATTAAACATTGGATTTAACCATGAAATCATTACACAACATTAACACAGAAGCTAGCAGTACTAACTTGAGAACTAGCAATGTTTTTTGTTTTAAATTAGGGGCTAAAGTAACGAACTTTCATTATGCTGAGGTTTAGCAGTATTAAATTCATTAGTACTGCCTAGTGCTTGGGCAAAGGGGAAAACATAAGGCCAAAGTTTTGAGAACCACTTACTTGCACCAACAGATTTCTTTACACTTTGTTCAACAATTTTGAAGTTGTTGTACAAATCATCGATGCTCATTGTTTCAATTTCAGCCTTATTCATCCAGACTACAACATGAGTATTCCACTCAGGAGGCAAGCTTGTCAAAAATTTTGAATTTAAGTCTTCTTGAGTGATGACTACACCCAAAATTGCAAGCCTACTAACAATCTTCTGGAGCCTGTTAAAGATAGAGTCAAGAGACTCTGTGCTTGATGCACTAAAATTTTCATATTGTTGCTTCAAAAGTGTCTTCTGTGTTTTCTTAGTGGCTTCATTACCTCCAAATCGTGTTTCGATAGCAGCAAACATTGTTTTAGCATCATTGTACTGACTGAAAGTAAGTTGATGTTCATTGGGAAGAGCCATGAGTAGCAAGCTTCTAGCCTTCACATCATTCTTCTTGTTGGTCTTTTCTTCAGCAGTTACAGGTACTGACATCTTTGTAACTGAAGTACCATTCTCTTGTGCTGTTTGTGGTACAGATACCCATGAGTTACCATTCTCTATGACCTCCCATAGAGCATAGTCTTGTACCTGGAAGTATTGCTTGATTCTTATCACCCACATCTCATACTCACCAAGTTTGAGTATGGGTAGCTTAGCAGTAGTATTACTCTGTGCAGATTCAAATTCCATAACTTCTAGATCAAAGTTTCAGAACACAAGGCTCTGATACCACTTGTTGATCCCAACTTGATCTTGCAAACCTTGTAAAAGGGTTAGTTGTATTGAATAGATTCACGACAACTATGCTAGAAACTTTGTTGATACTAAGAGTATGCGGAATATACTCTTTAGTACTTAGAAAAATATGAATGTAATAGTAAACTGTGATGCAGTAGAATGAATGAACAATGAATATAACCAAAAAGCTTCAATATTATTATGATGAATAATACAAGTACTCTGTCTAGTACTAGGGTTTACAACCTTAAAGCTATGAATGTGTCTATCTAGATGTGTTTACAACCATAACCTAGAATCTCCTTTTATACACCAAGGAGTCCTTTACAAGATACAAATCTTCTAAACTTATATAAGATATCAACATATCTTCTAATTATATAAAATATACATTGAATCATTCCATACATATTACTTCACACGTCTTTGATCTTCTGACAGTTGTAATCTTCATGCAGTAGTACTAAGTCTTCTAGCAGTATTAAGTTCAGTACTGGCAGTACTAACTTTCTTCTGGCAGTACTAACCTAGTTAGTACTTATAGTTATATTCTGAGCAGTATTAAGTTCTTGAACTAACTTGTGAAGATTTATTCCCAACATATATTGTTCCAGGATTATGTATGTAAAGTCATCATTAGGAGTAAATTGAATTATTTCTGGTTTATTAAGCAAAAGTTGGATGAAGCGTCGTATTTTGTTTCGGAGTACATATTTTAGACCTTGGTTGGATTTAATGTTGTTTGAACATGAACCACTACTAATAGATTATATGCTACGAAGACAACATAAAGTTGATGATCAACATCATGATATGCCCTTGATTTATTATATGGAAGGTCGTAATCTACATTTTGGCCGTCGAGAGTTTTCTCTTATCACCGGTTTTTGTTTTGGAACTATAAGTTTTGACTTACATAGTTCTGGTGAGCTAAAGTTTTGGAATAGGGTATTCCCTAATAAGATAGGATTTAGTATTACAAACTTAGATATTATTGGTGTTATTGAGGACGAGGAGATGTTTGGCAAGCTATCTGATGATGATGCAATATGTCTTTGCCTTTTGTTAGCTCTGGAGGTAATATTTATGGAACGTTTGTTGACATTCAATGTGGATGATACCTTGTTCACTTTGGTTGAAAATATTGAAGCATGGAATTCATTTCCTTGGGGTGAGCATTTGTGGTGTCATTTGTACAATGAAATTAAGAATTTAAAAGAAAGGCATGGTGACGAGCACTATTACGGGTTTTTTTAAAGATCACAACTATGTTCCCACATATACGTTGTCTGGTTTTGTGTTTGCTTTCTAGGTTAGAAATTTATTTTAACTTGATTCAATTTAATTTTTGTTGACTTACATTTGATATTATATTTAGATTTGGATTCTGGAGACATTTGAAAGATGTGAAAGTTGGTGGATTAAAGACTTAAAAGTAATACTAAGAGCACTCGGTTGGTCGAAGAAATCATTATTTACAAGATCAGATTATTCTTACCTTTTTTCAAAGGTTAATGCTAAACTCTCAAAATTTTATTATTAGTAGTTTATTACATATTTGTTTATTACAACTCACAAATTATTTCTATAATATCTTTAGGAATCAAGGTCAACGTCAGATCTCCGACCTACTATAGCTGAGTACCAATCTTCATGGTGGATAGATAATAACTTATATTTTCAAGAATTCGTTCCCAGGGCTCCTCCTATCAAAGAACATCATGGTCTTTTTGAAACATATCTTTCAAAGTTGGAGAAAGCACGTAAACGTGGGAAAACAGGTTTCATGGTTTCATCGATTGGTGGAACAACTGATAATATTGTGAGGAAAAAATGGCTTAACGATCTTGTGATTATGGAGTTAAATTTTTGTCTTTTCAAATTGGAAACTATTATTCAGGTTATGTTTTATTCCGAGTATATATAATATAATACTGTTGCATTTTTTTGTATTTTTTTTATTTAAGTATAGATATCAATTTTCAGGTCCTTGCACATGAAAGAAGTGACAGACAGGCTAAGCTGAAGTTTACTGATGAATTCTCAAGTATGACATCTGACTTATGCGATTCACTCAATAACATGTTTGCTGATTTGATCGAGCCGGCTGATCTCGATGAAGATATTGCTCAGGTAATGTTGTTAAATGTCAATATCAAGTTATTGTTTAGGATCACTTACCTTGATTTATTATATTTCTGCACTATATGATTATCTTCGAGAAGAGGAATTAAGATTATGTTTGGAAGGTGAAGAAAAAATGCGTTGTGAACATCAAAAACTAATTGTCGAGGAGAATAGGATTAGGCTGGATGAGGCAAAAAGGTTGAGGTTGGAAGAAGAGAATATGTTGCAGTTGGAGCAACATAAGAAAAATAAATAAAAGGAGTTTATGAATTCAAGTCACTATAAAAATTTATTGTCTACGTTAGCACCTGCGAAGAGGATTCAGCTTAGTTCATCTTCAGAAAAGATAAAACCCAAAGTTAGTTGGGTTAAGATCAAAAAATACCGTCAACAAGTTTATGATCCATGCATCGCCGAATTTTAAAAAAATGTTAAACCATGGGTTGAGGTATCAACGTTTGCTACTAATATACAAATCAATATTAGATGTTACAATGTGATTTAACTAACAAACTTAATATGTATTTGTAGGATACTTCGCGAGTATTATAGTCTATTGACACAGTTTGGTTGAGTGATGATATTGAACGTTTTCTCAGGCAATCAGGGCAGATTAAATGTAAATTTCCATGGAACGATGATTATATTGTAGATAGGAATTTCTGGCTTAAGTTGGTTTGCTTAGACCCTACAAAGAAAGGTTGGCTAACTGAAGAGGTAAGTATATATTGAATAACTATAAATATAATTTGTAATCGTAAAGTTTTTGTTTTCGCTTTATTTAGCCATTCATTTGTATCTTTAAATGAACAACACATAGACTTGTGGGTGGACAATATGTGGCATGTCAGACTCGAGAATTCTAATTAGGCTATGGTTAGTTGCTACTTTGTTCGGCTCCTATTGCAAAAAGGCATGCCCTTATTTTATGCTAATGGGAGAGGTATACCACTCCATGGAGCGAGGTTGATCAGGTAAACATCTACACTTAATAAAGTATCTTTGTGTTTTTTTTAATATTTTTAAAATCATTTTCATAAACCAACTAAAACATATAATAATGCACGATTAAACATAAACACATACCTTTAGAAGCAGCTGATAAACTAAAGCATTTTGTAGGTATTTATTCCAATTAATGAAACGAGCGAACATTGGTGTCTTGCCCAATTTCATATTATGTCTGGAGAGGTTGCATTTTATGATACCGGACACACATATGACTATGACTATCGCGATTGGTATGTTCGGATTAGGTATTGTTTACAGGTAAGTCACAAACCTTTTAAACATTTAAATGAAAATATGTTTATATGTTTACTTAAGGTTACAGAAAATTTAATAACAAAGTATAAAGTGTTTAGGAGAAAACATATTATACGCTTATGTGGAAGCAATCCAGTTTAAACTTTGACTGTTATAATCAATATGAATGCCTGTTGAGTAAACTTTACCGAAGTATACAAGTAGACCAAATATAGGTTGCATAAAGTTTGAGGGTATGTACTAAAGTTACCAATAATCATAACAAAATTAAGCTTACTATACAATTAATCAGTTCAATATGTTTAAGCTTGAATGTGCATCATGTATGTTAGTTAATCAATCACAACTAGCACAAAATCCAAGAACTAACTGAGTACAAGAGTTATATGCATGTAATTACAGTTTTGTAACCAGCTTTAGATCAATTAGATTGGATAGTAACTTAATTCCTATAATAGCATTAGTTTTTGTTCTTTAATTAATTATGTAGTGGCCACAAATGGTTTGACCCAAAGAAATAACCTCCCTAAAAGCTTTCTCCACTACTAATCATATTAAATTCGGCTGTCCTTTAAATCTAGTAAGACAAGATCCTACTATTCACCTCTTGTACTTTTAAGTTTTCTATTTTTTTTGTTTGATTGTTTTTCCCCTTCCTATATATTTGCTCATCACCCTACCCTTTTCCATACCACATTCCAGTTAGATAGATTTTATTAACTCAAACTTCCTTCCACTACAATGTCTCACCTATCTCAACTATCATTGGATGCAAACTCGAACCAACTCACAAACATTGTGACTTTGTTGTTTCATAATGACAATTAAATAAACTTTTAGTTGGTTAGGGATACATATGTATCTTGCCAACAGTTGATGGTATGATGCAAGGAGAGGCATGAGCAAATACTTGAGTTGCAAAATTTGGTTGGGTCTACTGTTGTTGCAGAATCTGTAAGGTTGCTTTAGAAGTTTCAGCAAGATGACTTGGAGTTATCTAGGGGCATGATGAGGCTTATCTGTGAGACACAGCTTAAGGTCTTTAAGAAGCTCTCTTTCATTGCTCTGTTGCACAGACAGTGATTCAGTCATGTTCTATTTTATGCTCCCTCTAAATCTTCTGTCAACGTTTGCTTTTGTGTTCTAGTTGTTAGGGTGTGGTAGTTGTCTGTTTAGTTTCTTTTGTCATGGGAATCATCTTGTAGATATCATGTTATAGTGGTGTTATCTTTTGTTAAGTATGAAGGCATGTGTGTTCCATCAGACTATTAGTTAATGAAGTTATCCTTTTCCATGCATATTGTTATTCGTTTGTGTTAACACTATTATTGAAAACATACATATAAAACACAATCAAGTTGTATCATATTAATTAAAAACAAACATTAAACTATATGAAACAACAACATCTAAGTATCTGAGATCTTAAAAATAAAAAAGTAATTTTCAAAATTTAATTCACATGTATGAATCTTAATTTTTCGTCAGGTCCAACTTCCGGTTGTTCTAGAACGTGTAAATATTTTTCAAAAGAATGGAATTGATCCAAGCAAGTATACCATTACGTTTAGGCTAGCCAAAAATGTTCCTAAGCAGGGGGCGTATATGGTGATTGTGGTGTGTGGGTTTGTATACTTTTATATAGGTTGGCGCATGAGTTGTCGTTGGATGTAGATGATCCTGTTGACGTTGACCTGGCGTATCGAGAGAAGATGGTTTGATTTTTTTAAACACAAATATTAACTATAATTTAGTATCACAACATTTGTTTAACATCTTTTTTCATTAACCTTTTGCTTACTTTAAACCTTGTACCGAATTTGTTTTAAGTTTGTGTTCATTGTTTTAATTCTACTCAAATTTATTTATTAACTTACAAAATCATAAATCAAGAAACACTAAATATTAATATTTAAAAAACTATATAGTCATTGACCAAGTAATAAACATTAATATAAGAACGACAATAGATAAATATAATTTTTACTCCTACACAGTTAAATAAAAATATTTTTATAAAGGATGATGAATAGGCAGAAACAATAGTAGCATCATCATCGAATTCCCTTTTCTTGTCTAAAGTCTTTTAACGCTGCTAAGGAACTCTTCTTTTTCACCCGGCCTTTTGAGTACATCGTCAATCTTGACGAGAAGGTCCCTAACAAACGCTATATCTTTTTCTTGCAATTCTAAGAAGAATAAAACAGTTGCAATCTTGTTATCCTTTAAATTTTCCTTTGCATCATCTATGAGGGTCTGCCTCGTATTAATACTGGCTTGTAGTTCTTGAACAGCCACCATCAACTGCCTCCATATTGAAAGGTCGGTTTGTATATCTCTATGGATTGCCACATTCCACATATCCAATAAATCTCTAGAGTTAGATGCCGCATGTAGTTCGTCAAGTGGTGGTTGATTCATCTTTACGTGTATGTTTGTTTCAACAAGATGAGAAAGATGTAAAGTTTGGCTTGTGTATGATTTGTTTATATACTGGTTTTTTTAAACATTGTGATTCTTTAATTCATTTAAATCACGTGTCTTTGTAAGTTGCAATATTTCCAAACGATTGTGAGGATTCCCGTATAGTCTGGACCCTTTATAAAGCCCTAAAACTTACCTAAAGCCCATAACATTAACAAATTATCAATTATATAATTAGAATGGCCCCTAGGATTAAAATTACTTTACATTGTTAAAAGTATATTAAAAGTACATAAAGAAAAGTCTCACAATCTTACACAAGTACATGCAAATCTATGGCTACATTTAAATCTTCACTCTCTTCAAAATTTTCTCATAAACCTTCTACTTCTTCCATGGATAATAGCAAAAGGTATGTAACTAGTTTCATTTTTAGTTTGTTTACATTGTTGTTTATGTTTTTCATATTTGCCTTCCCAAATGTTTGTTTATTAAAATTATAAAGTAAGTTTACATATTAAATACATACAGGATTGATGATTCCACTGAAAACTATTCACTTTTTGAGGTAAACTTTGATGGTATGTTCAATGAACGACCTTTAAGGTATGCGTATGGAAAAGTTTTACCACTTAAGTTGTCAAACTCAAACAGGATGACTTACTTTGAAATTTTAGACATGCTTGTCTACAAACTAGAATGTGAAATTTGAGCTTTGTTTTATTTTATTCCTAGAAATAGCCTAGAAACGGGTTTGACTATTGTTGAATGTGACAATGATGTGAAAGAAATGTATGATACGACTGAGTTGTATGGGTTGATCAAATTGTATATTAGCCATTTTCTTCAAAACTTAGCATCTTACTATTGTAAAAACTTGACTTTTGATGAGGCTTATGGGGACATACAGTCTAAAGTAACAAGTCATGAAAAACTCAAAAGTCATGAAAAACTTGCTTTGATGACATTTGATGAGAGTCGTTCATGGGAAAAAGAACAATCCCTTTCACCACTCCTAAGAATACCACCCCTTAAGAAATGAAGAAAAGGTATTGCTTTTCAAGGGAAGAATTTGTATGCGATTTTTTGCATGCTGACTGTGTTGATGATCACTTTGATGTTCTTAATAATTGGAGTTATGAGGATGTGTATGGTGGTGGTTTCTTTGATGTTAGTGGTTCATTCAAAGGATTTGATTGTATAGAAGAACCTGTGGGTTGTGACGATGGTTCACTTCCGGTTAAGATTAAAGATGAATTTTCAAATGAGGTAATTTTAGATGATGTTGTGTCTTCTCCAGCTACTTTGTCAATGCTATTGAAAAGGAAGGGTATGAGTAGGGTCAAGTTTACAAGGATGAGAGGAATTATAAAGAGGTCAAAGATGGTTAGCTTAAAAATGCGGGTGGGATTCGCTATTTTATACATATCTTTTACCATGAAAAACGAGCCCAAATGACCAAAAACATAATTAAAATGGCAAATATAT
>BQNB010034151.1:0-51813 GCA_026074375.1 Tanacetum coccineum
AAAACTCAAATAAATTGCTTTGCAAGAAATCTAAAAGATTTTGTTATCTTTTTGTTGGTATAGTAGGAGTATTATTCATTATACAATATTACAATATAATGTATGAATGTATATTGAAACTAATGTTTTTAAGAAGTCTTAACATTGAAATAAAGAAATCACAAACTGAGAACCAAGGTAAAGCAAAAGTATTTTCATTCATAGAAACAATTCCCCGTCAATATGGAGTATACAACAAGAGTACTAGCTAGTCCTCAGCCGGAATCACATTTTAGATGTGAAAGGAGAGTATACAACACCAAAGAAGACACAAAACAAGAACATATAGAATGTTGATAAGACACCTCGGGTAGGTTGAGACGACTTAAGCTTTGATTGCATGCTACAATCGCCAAAAATATCAAGCCCAGTCTCACCTAATTAAGATAACGATCTGATAGCGAAATGGATTAATGTAAAAAAGGAAAGCCCTCAATCAAACATAGAGGCTCCAAGGGTTTGATTGCGCCCTCTCTTTTTTGCTAATAATAGTTAGGAAACTTAAGTTCTAAGGGAAAAAAGTAATTAATGTACACCAGGCCACTTCTAAAAGGCAAAACACAAAGGGTCCATACATACTAGCTATCCCTTTCACCCTAATAAAACTTTTCCAAACCTAAAGAAAATGATGGAATATGACTAAATTAAGGTAAGAGGGAATCAAGTACTAGCTAGTGTCACTAAATGTTGGTCAATGATGATTGGTGAACAACCTTTTGGTTCTTAGTGTTGTTGGCAGGGGTATAATCATGGTCAACTCCTTCACAACTTTGCTCTAAACTCCTTTTCATATTGTTGTTAGTGGCACCAATGATTGCGCTAACACAAGAGTCTTGGTGGAGGAGCATCCGAGGTGTGGAGGTGGAACTTGATGGTATTGTAACTGGTGGGATTTCAATTGAGTTAAGTTGTGGGGGTGGATGTTGCCACTGTGGAAGCGGGCCCGCTAGAAGAAGGGTTTGGAGTAGTGGGCCTGCTTCCACCACTGCCTGCAAAAACTTTCCGTTTTCAGGCAACCCTTTTTTCACCACTACATTATCGACGATTTCTGGTTGTAGTTGTTGTGTTGGCGGCAATGGAGCTGTTTCTGTTCCTTGAGTTCCAATGAAGTTTTCATCGGAACCTGAAGATGAATCTACTACCCCTAAGACAGGGTCATCTTCTAAGTAACTAGTGGGAGTAGTTTTAGCAAAAGAGCTAGAATTGGCTTCAAATTCTTGAATCTTTTGTTGGAGAATGAGGTTTTCCAAAACTAAACCTTGACACTTCAATTGAGCTTCATCTCTCTCCTTGATAGTCCTAGACAAAAGGCATTTGAAATGCAAAACTTCATCTCCTTTTCTTGCAATCTCTTCATGGGCACAAGCAATTGTTGTTTCCAACTCCAGTGTGTACAACAAAGTGTGCTTCAACTCTTCGACTCCATGCACCTAATAAACAAAATAACCAATAATAATCAAAACCTATAAATATATAGTCAACATGTATCCATTTTGGTTAAGAATCTTATCAACTAGAGTAACTTTTCACAAGTGGTTATTAATTACCTCTTCTTGGTAGTAACAATCCCAACTGAAAGGACCACATTCATCCTCCATCTTGATAAGAGCACAAATTAAAGAGAAAGTATATGTGTGTTTTGCTAGTGGAGTGAAGGGTTTTTAAGTAGAGGTTGTTGGTTTTCTTTTTGCAACTTTTGCTTTTGCTTTTGGGGCTTTTTATTTTGGTTTTTTTCTTCACAATGGCGACAAGAGGTTGTGAGGTATATTAAGGAAAAACAAAAGCCAAAAAGCAAGTAGAATAGAAAGTTCAGCCATAGTGCTTTTTTTATACCGTTGAAAAATCTTTTTAGGATCCCAAAAGAATATATGTATACGTATATACTTATAATATATAAATGGAGATTTTATATTATTTTGGGACCTAGTAGAAGCCATACCGAAAAGGATTGCAGTTCTACCCCCTCTCTATTATGATTTCGAGAGAATTTACTAAAAAAATATATAATGAAACATGTAATGTCTAGATTACTGTTAAAGATATTTTTAACCTTTTCTTTATAGTATCCATTTTGCAAGTAAAAAGTGTTCAGTAGTCAAGTTGCAAAATTACAGTAAATGAGAGTAAAAATCCCTTATAAACATTATGTTTCGTGATAAATCTGACAAGAGCACACTTAAATAGTACTCCGTATTAGCTACTTAATCATTTATGAAAAGTACATTATGTTATTTTTTACATGCATTTGTAATATACTGTATCTATTAGAGGATAAATAGGCTCAAGCCCGGTTTGTGAGTTTGGGGTTCGTTAGGGTTTCATTCATGCAATCTCTTATATATTGTGGTCAATAATAAATCATAACCTACGGGGTTTTCATTGTTTAACATAGTATCGGAGCGGGTCTGATCCTCAGACCTAAGTGGCTACATTGAGCCGCCTCCCCTAAACCACCCCGTCAAACCCTAGATACCAAACCCTAACCCTCTCCTTAATCAATCTATACCACGATCCCTAAAAACAAAACCCTAAGAAGAGGATTAGTTACTTGATCGGAGATGAGTTTGTTTGTTCGCATATGTGGCTTTGTTCCCGGTCTCTTTTATGTGCCACGTCCTCCTCCTTCTCCTGTTATGGAGGAACATGAGCTACTGGAGTATGGATTATCTACTAAACAAGATCTGTTTGGATCCATGGTGTCGAAGTTAAATCAAAGGCTACTAAAGAGGATGTTGGTTTTGAGTTACCTTTTTATCTTTATTTTACTAGTTTGACAAAAAAAAATCTCGATGGTTTTGTTTTTAGTTTTTTAGTAGATCGTTGGTACTGCTTTGTTACCAGTCTACTAAAGTCGATCGTTGGTACGGTTTTGTTACCAGTCGACTAAAGTCGATCGTTGGTACGGTTTTGTTACCAGTCGACTAGTCGATCGTTGATACTGCTTTGTTACCCGTCGACTCAAGTGGATCGTTGGTACGGTTTTGTTACCGGTCGACTAAAGTTATACTTTTATTATGTTCATGTTTTTTTTTTCTTTTCTAGTTTACTACTCCAGTCCGAGCTTTCACGATTTCGCCACTCGAACTGCGAGGAGTATTAGAGGATAAATAGGCTCAAGCCCGATTTGTGGGCTTAAGATCTGTTAGAGTTGCATTCATGTAATCTTCTATATATTGTAGTCAATAATAAATCATAACCTACGGGGTTTTCATTATCTAACAACATCAACTTAATTTTTTTTTGTCTCATGACTCGTTCGTGTTTTGTGTGGAATCGTTTAATTATAAATATATAAAAGAGCAGTATGATCATGAACAATGCCAAGAGAATAAAATATTCTTTCACGCACGTATCTCGAGAATTTTTTTTATATATATTTTCAAAACGCACCTGAACTTTAACCTATTTACGACTTTTTTATATAACAAACTTTATTTATCAAATATGGAGCGCATATCTACCGATTCATTCAGGAAAAAAAATGTCATTGAAAAGATTGTCGAATTGCGAACAAAACGAGCTCAATATTGCACCGCTTCTGACATGCGTACTATTTTATAAAAAATGTTGGAGTTTAATATATATATATATATATATAACCGAATTTCCAAAACGCACCCTAAACTTTAACCTATTTACGTTTTTCTTTCATATTTTTTAAAACTCAATTTTCAAAGCGCACCCTCAACTTTCATCAACTTACGACTTTTCAATTAAATAAACTTTATTCGTCAATTACGGAGCGCATATCTATCGATTCATTTGGAAAAAATGTGTCGCTGAAAAGATCGTCGAATTGCGAACAAAACGAGCTCAATATTGCAATGGTTCTGATATGCGTACGATTTTATAAAAAAATGTTGAAGTTTAATATGTATTTAAAAATGTTTACGGAAATAGTCTTTAGGGTTATCGGTTCGTTACAAGGTGAGTCCCAATCGCTGAAAAATAGTACTTGGCGTTATCGGTCCGCTGAAAAATAATCCCGCGCGCTCCGCGGCAGCGCGCGGGTGACAAACCTCGTTAGAAATTATCAGTCAACAATAGCAAGTTTAAAGAACATGACCTTGTTAAAGGAGTCACAATGAACATGCGTTTTGATCTTTTTGTTCACTTATATAAGTCACAATGGGAAAAAAATGCCTTATAATGGAACGTTGATATGATAGTAATACGAAAATTTACATGAATATTTCACTTTACCATTTTCTTAGTATTTCAAGTAGAATATATTATCAGCCGTTCAAAAAAAAGGTGTACTTGAGTTGTATGGATATACGCTTGCTGCCTTATATTATACTCCCTCCGTCCCAAAATTATTGGCTCTCGATAAAAACACACAGTTTAAGAAAAGTGCATTTATTACTGTTTTCTCTTTCTTACTTTTTGACAGAATGACAGTTTTACCCTTAGCTAATTAATTAAAGACTTCTTTAAAGTTTGTAATAATAATTTCAAACAAAGGTAACATAGTAAACTTGATCAAAATTCTCTATCTATTTTTAGTAATGGACAATTAATTTGAGACATCCTAAAAAGGAAACGTTGACAATAAAAATGGGACGGAGGAAATATTAAGCATTACAAATTTACAAATTTTAAAATTGCGGTTAAAAAGAAAAGAAGCATTTCAAATTTTACAAGCTAAAAATACTACTTCTAAATGACTTCATTTATGCCTGAAATGTTTGATATAATATTTGGTTGAAGTTGGTATTGATTTTAGAAATTTCAGTACTTAACACTTGCAAAATGAACTGTAACTAATTGTTTGGTCTTCAATCCCGAACTAAGTACAGTGAGATAATTTTGGAAGGGGCAAATCGTACAAAAAAGTATTATATTTTAGGCCAGTTTAATTTTAGGTACCCAATTTTTTTCTTCTTCTTAATTTAAGGTATCAAAGTTAATTTTATTTGCAATATAAAGTTTTTTTACTTTTCGAAAGTGATTATCGGCCATAATTTTAGCCGAAATGTCTTGTAAATGCTCAATAATAATAATGCATCACATTAGTTAATCCAGGGTCGTCCCGTGGTATTTGGAGGCCCTGTGCCAAAATCACAGTGTATATTTTGAACACGACAAATTTTGCATGTGTAATACAATATTATTAAGTTTAAAAGTGGTGGTACAAGCTGTTTTAGGGTCTAAACTATCGAGAAAAAGATAAAAACTGGTTAATTTGTTTCATATTGGTATTATTGAACCAGATCTTTTTAGGCAATGCATAAAATTTTCTTTAATTGCAAGTTGCAACATGTATTAGAAATTTCATAATAATGTTCTCAAATTTAGGTTAAAATTGTCAAATTTTAAACAGTTTAACACTAATTGGGAAACATAATAAAAAATAAAGATGCAACTGGAAACAGTATAAACTTTAGGGTGTAAATTGTAAATGACCAAACTTATGTCATCTTCCCCACGACCTACAACTGTTCATGTCTTCTGTTTTTGCAAACTTCATTAAATCACTTAAATCACGGATCTTCTTTTAACATCCTCTATGTATCAAATTATCATAAGTTTCGAAACACATTCCTGTAACTTATATGCTAAAAATGAAAAAAAAAATCTAAGCAGATGAACACTTAAGGCCAAAATCATGGGGCCTCTATAAAATTGGAGGCCCTGTGCCGTTGATCATTCCGCACATGCTCAAATCCGGCCATGAGTTAATCATTTCAGCGAGAAAAATGACTCGAAACCTCTCTCGAAAAGTCGAAAAAACTTTACATTGCACATAAAATTAACTTTGGTATCTTAAATTAAGAAGAAAAAAAGTTGAGTGTGCTGCAGAAAAATGGAAACGAAACAAATAACTCGAGTGGTTAAAAAACAAATTACAAACATAAGAGTACGTGTTCTGATTACAAAACATGATTGGAACAATAATTTTGGGCATTGAAAGATATCTTTAACTCTCCTTAGTCTTGATTCATATAATGGTTGGTTAATAAACTTTCCGATCAACGGAACTTAAGCCTAGGCAGCGATATTCAAAATGTACTTAGATGCCTTAACCGAGTATATGGATTGTTCAAGTACCGGCGCACACAAACTCCTCGTTTTCGCAATCACAAAAAACTAATTTTGAATCTATCGTAAGGGACATCTCTTATGTCCTATAACTGTATAAACCAACACAACAAGCAAATTAATACGACCATAAAGCCAGTTCAACTAATAATATCCAATAACTCGTTTTGATACACCGACATCAAAACATTTGGTTGCAACTTCACGTGTATCGGATAATTTTTATATAATCATGTGTTACAATATTGTCAGTTGTTCTTCACATGGGGATTTAATTATTTTCCTTTTTTTTAGTTTACTAGAACAAATGTTGAAAAACTTAAGATAAAAACAATTATTTTTAAAGATGTACGTCAAAGTTTCTAGATACGGTCAGATTTGGCTTTAACCTAAAATGCTGAAGCAAGAGCTTCATAGTTGCAACATGCTAATTAAACATGGCTTTGAGCTTGCTTTCACACACAAAAGGAGTTAATAAGTTTAGTAGGACCTATAACTTAACATAAGATCAACCAAACACACATGAATCGTAATATATGAATGCATAAATAGACAACAATCACCATTTTGGTTGCTCATCATGACAAGTAACTACAGTTTTTTGTCAAAACAATAGTTCATAGTTATAATATTACTCGTATAAAACTTATTTCATAAGGTATTTTTTGAATAATTTTGCTAATACAAATACAACTGTGAAATACTTTCGTGTAAGTTTTTAATGGACAAATAGCACCAAAAGGTATTCAAGTTAGATGTAATTTTCAAAGTATTAAATTTGACGTTAACAGGTAGCCGACTTATTTGTTTTTTTCTTTTTTAAATTTGTTACTTTGCGTGTGATACTTAAATATTTTCCGTTAAGTTTCACAATTCAGGTTAATCACCACCACCGCCACCTTCATGACTATCACCAACCACCACCACAATCAGCAACCCCACCCACCCACCACTACCACCACTAGGGGTGTGCACGGTTCGGTTTGGGTCGGTTTTTGGTAAAACCCGAAACTGAAACCGAATGTTCGGTTTTTTGCATAACCATAACCGAAACCGTACGGTTTTTCTCGGTTCGGTTTTTCCGGTTTCGGTCGTTTTTGTTCGGTTTCTCGGTCTCTTCAACCGTTTGTACTTGGGCCAATTTGGCCCAACAATTTTCTATATGTTTCCTAATTTTGCACATATATGTTTTTTAAATTTTGTTTGATTTTCCACATATGTTTTTTAATTTTGGTTCATTCCCTAGAAGAGGCTCAATAGTACAAAACTAAAAAAAGAAAAGATAATTATTAACACTAATAGTAATTAATGGAAGTGGTTCGGTTCGGTTTTTATGTCAAAACCGAAACCGAACCGAAAGCTCGGTTATTTGAAAAATAAAAAACCAAACCGTCGGTTTCTAGTTCGGTTCGGTTATTTCGGTTTGGTTTTTTCGGTTTTCGGTTTGGTTTCGGTTTTTTTGCTCACCCCTAACCACCACCACCACAAACTTAGAAGAATATACACAACCACAAACCCAAAAGTACACAACTACAAACCCAAAAAACTTAACACAACCACCACTACTACCACCATTAACCACTACCCGTACTTTTTAACCTCATGCAACTCAATATACATAAAGTGTTAAATCTTTTAATTATTAAACTGCCATTTCTCTTCGTATCAACCCAGAGGTTTCACAACCGAAACGAATAAGATATTACTACAGTATGTACTAATAACATAATCAAAAATTCCAAATCAAATTGTAAGATCGATACATTCCTTGAATTATTCAATAAAAGGGATTACAATGTATAGGCTACATAGGAAATATCTAGAAGTAACATAACTGGGCTAAAGTTTAGTCACAATGGGCCGAAACATATCAACTAACACTCCCCTGCAGTTTGAGTAGGAGACAATCGAACACTCAATCTGGTGCAAAATTCTTCAAATAACGCTGAAGGAAGACCTTTGGTGAAGATATCTGCATACTGGTAACGAGATGGAACATAAATAACACGCATGTGACCCGTAGCAACCATATCACAAACCAAATGAATGTCAATCTTAATGTGTTTGGTTCGTTGATGTTGCACCGGATTAGCTGATAAATAAACAGCACTAACATTATCACAATACACAAGAGTAGCGGTTAGTAGTGGTCTGTATAGTTATCGAACAATATTGTATAGCCATGTCGTCTCAGCAACAGCGTTAGCAACGCACTGATATTCAACTTTAGCACTAGAATGTGATAGAGTGGGTTGTCGCTTAGAATAACATGATCAAAGATTGTTGCCCAAAAATACACAATACCTGGATGTAGATCTGCGAGTAGCAGGGAAACCAGCCAAATCAGCGTCAGAGTAAGCCACAAGAGAAGATCCCTAGGATGCATATAACTGTAAACAAACTCTAAAGTGCCCTGAATATAATGAAGGATCCTCTTGAGAGCAGCTAAGTGAGGCTCCCGATGATCATGCATATATAAACCAATATGTTGCACAACATAAGACAAATCACGACGAGTGAATGTAAGATATTATAGGCCACCTGCAAGACTTCGATACAAAGTAGGATCTGAAATGGGAGTCCCCTCAGGACCAAGCTTGGACTCAGTGTCAACAGGGGTTCGAGTAGGATTACAGTTGAGCATATGTGCTTACTCAAGCAACTCCATAATATATTTCTTCTAAGAGAGAAACATCCTTGTAGTGTCACGTGTAACAGAGATCTCCAAGATATAATTAATAGCACCAAGATCTTTCATGTCAAACTCCCTGTGTAGAGAGAAAATAATCTTCTGAAGCAAAGCTGTAGAAGAAGCTGTGAGAACAATATCATCCACATAAATCAATAAATGTACTGAAACTATAAATAAATAAAGAGGAATCACATCTACTAGGGAAAATCCAACTCGGGTAGCATAAGAAGCAAATCGATGAAACCAAGCACGAGGGGATTGTTTCAACCCATATAAAGACCTTTGAAGGCGACATACATGATAAGGATACCGTGGTTCTACAAAACCTAGAGGTTGAAGCATATACACACTCTCACATATCACCATTAAAAATCGTTCTTAACGTCCAGCTGATGAACATGTCAATGTCTGGTCAATGCAAGACTAAGAACATTATGAATACTAACAGGCTTGACAACCAGGCTAAAAGTCTCATCACAATGAATGCCAAGATGCTGACTACTACCGTTGGAAACTAGTCAGGCTTTATACCGACTCAATGAGTCATCAGCATGAAATTTCTACCAAAAATAACCACAAACACCACACAATATTGTTACCATGAGGTCTTGGATTGAGAACCAAAGTAGCATTTTAATTAAAGCATTATATTCATCATACATAGCATCCCGTCAATGCGGATCAGATAAAGCAAGAGACAAAGATTTTGGTATAGGAGAGATATGAGAAAAATGAAGGTTTAGACGTTAAGTAGTCTTATTTGTGTCGTCCTAATTTTGAGTGACCATAGGGTGAGTCCGGGTTGGTAGATTACTAGTGATGGGTTGAGAGCTGGTGTAGGTTTGGGTTTTGGTTGGAACTGGGTCTTAGATTGAGCCTGGGTATGGCTTGTAGGTGTTGAATTGGACGTAGGTTGGGTACAAGCTATGGGTGGTGTAAGATGATGGGTAGATTAGGCTGTGGTAAGTGGAGAGAAACCATGTGATGGGCCACTAGATGATCGTAAGACACAAGACTGGTTTGGTGTTTGAGGTGTTGGTGGGTCAACGATGGGTGTTGGTAGTGGAGTATTATGTGTAGGATTATGTATTACATGATGAGTAATTAGTGTGGCAAAAGTGTCGAGGAATTCGTATGAGGGGGTAGGTGTAATTGATCCATAGAGAAACTGATGTTCGTCAAAGGTTACATGTTTAGAGATAATAGTTTTGTTTGTAGTTAGGTCAAGACACATATAACCTTGGTGATAGGCTGGGTAATTTTACGTTCCAACAAAGGCATTATCCCAATCAAACTTCAATTCCATTGAATAACACCTTATGCTTTTAATACCCACCCGTATCGTCCTTTCATCACCTTCCCAAATAAAACCCTGTATACGTGAAGATGAATTGAAAACCAAATTAGGTTCGAATTTGACCCGAGCTGAAGAAAATCAGTGTGATTAAAGTAGAACTTACATAAAAAAATAATTCAATTTTACTTTCCCCCAAAAACTTTAAACCCTAATGAATACGGGTTAAAACACGAATTGGCTTATGACCAGACACGAATTGAATCAAAAATGTGGTTTATAACTAAAAAATCGGGTGAAGAGGATGTGCAAGTATATAGTAATGATCGAAAAGAATGTGCATGTCTTGAAGGAAAGTTAGGTTATTATTCATACTACTAAAAGTCATCACGAGTGGCGAAAAAAGCCTACGCGACTCTCTCTGGGCTTACGTCGGCCTGTTTGTTTGGGCTATACCCCTTAGTCCTGCACATCTCTTTAATTCTTCATGAAGAATCAAGACACATAGTTTTCTCAAATCCATCGCCTCCCGCATCTCTCTTAAATCATCACTATCCAGTTAACCAATTGCTAAGATAGAAAGCAAACAGAAATCTAAGCTTGACGGCTTATTCTTCACCACCGCCTCATGATTTGAGAAGGGTTTTGGGCATTTGGGGATATCATAATGTTTATGCAGATTTGGATAGCGTTTAATTATTCGGTCTCACCAGTTCATCATCAGCAACAAAGAAGCCGTTTCACTAACACAAGATTATAAATTAAAGGTATGTTCTAATTTAATTATTTATTTTGGCTGTTCTTTTTTCGATTCTATTTTTATGTTTAGGTAAAATTTGATTTGATTATACCTTAAATTTTTTTAAGGGTGGGTTAGTGTTTATTTCTGTGGGTTTTTGGAGTTAGGGGTTTTGGGTTGGTAAAGAATTTAGGTTGACGAAATGAGGTTTTACACAAGTTAACCCAAAATTAAAGCTTCAAATATGAAACGCCATGGAGCTTTTAGGTTTGTTTTGAGAATGGAAATCGGATGGCGAATCAAACAATTGATACACAAGCATTTACAATTTTGATTTTGATTATGTTGTAATTGACTGCTTATTTATATTATGATGATTTATTGCTATTTTTTGTTACAGTAATTTGCGGACGAAAGTAGGTGTTGTTCTTCCCATTTCTCCTCTTGGTTCACAAGAAACACGATGCAAGGAAGGTTTTAAGTTTTAAGTGTTTGTAATTAGTATTTTGATTGAAGTTGGTGTTTATTTACGATTGAGATTGATTATAACAGGTTGTGATGGATCTGAACATGTTCGGTTAAAGTTGTGATTGTCTGCGCACTGGCGTGGCAAATCATTAGGTTTGCAGCCATGGCAGATGTATCCACTTTTTTCAATTCTCAACCTGTCTGAGCCTCATAGACACGGTGCAATTGAAAGGAGATAGATATGAGATGTATATTTTATTATTCATAAGAACTTTGATTGCTTATACATGCTTATTACGCTTTCAATATGCTTTTATGAGATGAGAATCTCGGTGATATTGATTATAAGAGGTTGTGATGAGTTTAAACAGGTTCGATTAAGGTTGTGGTCATCCGCATATTGGCGGGGAAAATTATTAGGTTTGCAGCCATGGCGGATGTATCCGCTTCTTCGATTTATAACCTCTCTGAGCCTCATAGCTGATTATGTCTGATTTTAATGCAACATCGACACTATCAGGAGCCATGTCGAGTGGCGAGAAAAGCTCGCATGGCTCTCTTCGGGCTTACGTCGGCATGTTTGTTTGTCGCCATCCATGATGACTTTTAGTATATATGTTATCTTAAGGTCCGTTGAAGCTGACTATGGGATTGTTGTTGTTCGAATGGCCTTATGGATACATGACGGTAGGGGATGTGATATTGATATTGATTATAAGAGGTCGTGATGAATTTAAATAGGTTCGATTAAGGTTGTGGCCATCCGTATCTTGGCGAGGCAAGTTATTAAGTTTGCAGCCATGGCCGATGTATCCCCTTCTTCTATTTTTAACTTGTCTGAGCCTCGCACTCGCTCAATTTGATGTTGTATTTTTGTAGTAGGTGCCAATATCAATCAGCAACAATGGGCCTGAAGTTCCCATAAACATGGTCAAACTATAAATTATCATACTGAAGGTAAGTTCTGATATAGCTGTATTTTTTGTTGGTTTTCATTAACAGATGGTAGAAATATCCAGTCAGAAATTGTAAACGGCTGACATAAACAACATGTAAACTATAGTGTTTCTTTTTTTAAAGTTGACTTAGAATACTCATTGTTGTTATTGCATTTTGTAAAAAATTTGCTTCGATACCTTCACAATTTACTATTAACTATATCTGATACATCTTATGCAGGTCACCGGGAGGAACAACTGCACGTTAAATGTAGTTCAAATTCAAAACCCAAAAAGAGATTCAAGCCCATCACGGACACCTAAAGATAAGTTAACTGCTATAAAATATAAAAGTGTATAGGTTTATTGATGTTTGTATATGTTGGTCCTTTAGAATATGATATAAGGTTTATAAAGTTAAACTAATCAGATTCCATGGCAACAAAGTGAGTTTTATACAAATATATATGAACAATATAAAGAACAAGTTTAAAACACACAGAAGTACTTTTCAACGTATAGACTTTTATTAGAATCAAATAAAGAATCTATGACACACCTTGCTTGCGGAATAGCAAGGTGGTTGAATGAAAATTGGGGTGTTATCTCCTTCGAACTTAAACTCTAACCAAAGTTAAGAGAGTAAGAAAATAAACTTGTTATGACTAAACTGAAGCTTCAGCTTTCAGTAGTACGAGTCAATTTGTTTGAGAGATAAATGAACTCTTTAATGTGTATCACATTAATTAGAAGAGATAACATTTACTCTAGGAATCCCTTTCCTTTTATAGGCAAAGAGATTAGGGTTTACAAGTTAACCAAATACACATGTCAAGCATTAAATGGGTGGTTGAGCTACCATTTAATGTACCCATGCTTTATAGTACCAGGTACAATCCTTGAAGGAAAGTTGATGTACTTCTATACCAAGTCTAGAAGTAACATTTCCCAAGGAGATTGCTTTATTTCTTTTGACATAAAGCAATCCTTTTCCCGCCTTGTAAACCTTCTAAAAGTGAAACAACACGTTTCAGCTTCTGTTTAGGAGATAGACAACGTTCAGCTTGGAATTGTCAACTAAGCTGAACTGAAGCTCTTACCAAGAGTCATTCTTTAGTTTTTGTATCGCTGCATACACTGAAGTGAAGATACTTCCCAATCTTCTAAGGACCTGAAGAGCTGACGCTGAAGAAGATTCAACGACTCAAGCTGAAAGACTTCAACTTGAGAAACACTTAGGGGATTTTATGTTTAAATCTACTGAAAGACTGAAGGGCACAAGAACTGAACCCAACAATCTCCCCCCTATTTGAATATACAAATAGCCTAAGTTAAAATCAGATGTAAGTGAGCAAAACAACTTCTTCTTACACAACTGATATAAATTGAACAACATAAACTGATAACCTTTCATTTTAAATTTCATTACAATACATTTCCAAAAGATAAAGTTATTACAAAAGATTACATTCTATTGCCTTAGTTGCTCAATGACTCTCATCTGCTTGAGTGGGTTCAAGTTTCTCTTATCAATTTCAGCAAGCAGAAGAGAACTGAAGCACCTGGCATGATCATCAAGCCCTGGACCTTGGTGAAGTCTGAAGAAGATTTCTTGTACAGTATATAACATGGTGTTTGAGAAATCTCTAAAGTATTCAATGGTAACAAATGAGTTAAACAAAATCATACCTAGGACAGGTTCATTAAGCACAGTACCAGCTGGATGATCTTTATATTGAACTGATGACTTGAGCATTTTGTTAGCCCTGAAGAAGTCATGAATGTCATCAGCATGCTTTCTTTTCTTGTTTGCCAGATCATTCAGTCTATCCAAAGGATCTTGATCACTTAGAGGTCTGTCCAAGTCGATTCCCAGTTCTCAGCTTTAGGTACTTAGATAGACCACTTCTTTCCTATATTTTGCTTTGTAGATGGAAGTCCACCCTTTACCTTTTTTGTTAGGGCAAGCTGTAACAACTTCTCTCCATTCACCTATATGTAAATCACTGGCTTTGAACTCAGGAATGATTTCACTTGTATCATCCTCTCTGTATACTTTTAAGGTAATTGGACCCTTTTTGGTCAATATATTACATTTGGTGATTCTTAATTTTGCTCTTCTATTCAGCATTTTATTATAGTATCTGTCATATTGTAATTTGTCATTATAGTACTTGTTCACCACTTCAGGACCAAGAAGATCAATCATCTCTTCTTTTTTTATTTCACCTTCACGTTTGGCAGCTTCAGCTTTGGCCTCTTTCTCTATTTTCTTTTGCGCACTGATTTGTTCTTTAGTTAAATGGACATGTTCTCCATCTTCAGTGACAAAGTCAAACCTTTTTAATTCCTTTTTCTTGGAGGATTCAACCGTAGAACCGGGCACATGTGTTGTCTCATCATCAAAATCACTTTTTGTACTCTCTTCTTTAGCATCCTTTGAAGACATAGCCTTTTTGCCCTTGTCTATCTTTGTTTGCTCCCCCTTAAGTTGAGAGGAGCTTTCTGGTGGTTTTGAGAAGAAGGAAGATTTCATGTGAGTAGTGGTTGTGATGATTGGTGGAATAGGTGGTGGTGTTGTTGGTTTTGGTTGTTGGTTGTTCAGGTTTTCCTTTTCAGCATTCTTTTTAGCTTGTCTTTGAAAGAGCTGGGAGATTGTTGCTTGGTTTGTGTTCTTCTCCCCCTCACCAGGCATAGTGTCAGCTTGTCCTGCTGAAGGAACACTTTGATCTCCAGCTTTTGATGAGACAGAATCTAAAACCTGAGAAAACTTGTTCAAAGCTTTTGTGACATTTAGCAAGAGACCTGGAAGAGCATTCAAGGTTTGTAGCTTTGCTTAAATTGATGCAACTTGTACAGTTAGTGAAACAAATTCCTTTGGAAGTTCCCACTGAAGTGTCTTTAGTTCAACAACTTGTGATGTAAGACTTGTAATACTCTTTTCCAGTTTAGAGGGAATTTCTTTCAAATTTCATGGTAGCTCAATCTCCAATTCATGAACTTGTTTCTTTAACCCTTTTACTTCTTCAATAAGTTCATCAAACTTGGAGGGAAGGTCCTTCAACTCAGTTGGTAGTGAGCTGCTAAAGTCATGAGCAGATAAAATCTTTGAAAGTTCAGCAGTAAGAGACTTTACCAGATGCTCATTGAGTTGTCCCACATTGGGAAAGAAGGGTTGAGCTTTCAGTCTAGTGATTTCAGCTTCAGCTTTTCTCTTCTCAGTTTCTAGTGTATGCTTTTGAGATTGGAGAAGAAGAACTTGATTTTTGAGTTCTTGAAGCTGAATGGACCTTGGAGATGGAGGTGTGGAAGCTGAAATGTCTTCAGTTTCATCATTTGTGGTAGAATGAATTTCTGCATTCTTGTCTTCCTCATCCTCTTCACTATCATCAACCACAATGATAGAATCATCTTCTCGAGAGTCTAGGTCCTTGAAATCAACTTTGACATTAGGTACCAACTTTGCCAGATCTTCAAGCTTAATTGCCCCAAACTTGATTTCTTCACTTGTTTTTGCAGCATTACTTGTTCCTGTTTCAGGTGTAGTGAGGACAGTTTCCAACCCATCACTAATAGATTTGGTTTTGTTTGCAAGAACATGTGGGTCAGTACCTGCAAATAAGTGATCATATGAATTGTTTTTGGTTCCTTCATTCATACCCTGTTGTTAAGGTATAAAATCACTAGGAGTAGAAATTCCAGGATCAGCTCCAGCTGTGAAAATTGCTGAAGCATTATTTTTTGATGCAGACTTAGAGTGAATAATGAAAGATGTTGAATAAATAGGCTTATTTAAATTAAATGCTAACATACCACTACTGAGCTGAGGGTTGGCTCTTGCTTCACTGGTGACCCCTAAAGAGGTTGGGCCACCAGTTGCTTGCAGGTCCTCTTTATGCATTTCAGCAACTACTGGAGTGGAAGCTGAAGTGAATGATATTTATTTCACACACACTTAGTAATTTTGAGAGAGAAAGCTAGAGAGAGTGGATGGGAGAACACACTCAAAAACACACACAAGATTGTGAGAAAATGCATTCAACCAACACCCTCTCCATGTGTGGAGAGGGTTTATATAGTTACAAGAGATAGGTCAGGCCGGGCTTTCCTTAGGCTTTCTATAAGCCGGCCCGGTTAGCTTACTAATTATTACATAATATTGTCTAACTATTACAAAGGCTCGTGAGATCGATAATGGTCGTCACTTCACTAAAAACTGAATTCCTAACAATCTCCTCCTAAGGGACGATCGTTGAGATCTCATAAATGATCAACACTTTCTGTGTTTCTAACAATCTCCCCCTAAGGGGTGATCATAGAGATCTCTCCTTGTGACCTTGATCATTAATCGTTGAATCTTCTTGTCTCGATCTTGAGTCCTTTTTGTGTAATAGTTGACCTTTTGTCTTGTGAAATATGTAGTGATCTATAGACTTTAGGCTTGAGCTTGTTCCTTTAGCTTGACTTAAATGTGAATATGTGATTTTGAGCACCTTGAGATCATCAACCAAGCATAATCTCTTTTCGCCATCTTGTAAACTTTGCCATCTTGTGAACTCGTGACTTTTGGACCGACATGCTCATACCTTTCTTGATTTGATAGCTTGAAAGCTTTAATGATGCATCTTTCTTGAAGTTCTTTAACTTTAACACTTCGTCACTTCGAGAAAAACGTTCGGTATCAGAGTGACTGAAACTTCTTTGAAATTCTTTGACTTTAATGCTTCGTCACTTCAAGAAAGACGTACGGTATCAGAGTAGCGGAAGTCTTGAAACATGTACTTGAGCTTTCATGATGTCTTTATGTTTGTCGGTCGGGTATGAGCATGTGGATATGAATCTGTGAGTCAGCTGGAACCAGGTACCTCCATAACCATCTTTATGTGAATCTGCAATAAAACAGTTAGCAATAAATCTGGGGGACGAATATGGCTTTGTCATTCGCCCGTGTTTGGTTGGAGTAACCTTCGAATCCGTGAGGATCGACCTGTGATCAGGTAGATTTAATTAAAGAAGAATCTCCTTGACAGGTTTTCTAGCTGAAGTATCGAATCTTTCTAACACATATGTATTAGATTCATCAAACTCAGCATGTTCTCATTACCAGAACGTCTTAAAGCATACAACACGATAAGAGTGAACCAGTGAGTTACTGTCTCACCGATGGAATAGAAAAATTGATTTGAAAATCAATCGACGTGTCACTTGCTAAAGTGGTTTTGTGACACATCAAGAGTTTTAAGCAATTCAAAATTCATTAATCGTCGATCCATAACCTGGAACAAGTTTGATTCATATAGAATCACACCATTGTTGCTTTCCAGTTGTCACAAGTTTGATTCATAAGAATCGCACAAGTCACCTACCATGAGCTTGTTTGATGTTGGCTCAAGCAGGATTTCTATCTTCACTGTGAATACTTAAGTATCACTCGGATGTTCTGGCAAAATCACAAGGATAATGCGTAGGACTCTTTATATATTTCTCGTTATTCACATTGTGTGAAATAGCAAGCATAATCTTTGACAAGTGTCCTAATGAGATTTATGGATGATCTCTTGGCTCTAGACTCAATGTGCACTTTGGTTTTAGTGATCGGAGGCTGGAGCAGACTGCCACCTTTTCAATACCAACTAACTCGGAGTGAGAAAGTTGATAGAAATGCGTGTAATCTTCATGAGAAATGAAACAAAAATCTTTTGAGAGATTCTGAGTGGCTAGGGAGGGTTGTGCATTGCATCACTGGGTCCATGATGTCAGTCTTCAATGTCAGCAATCATCTTTGTGATTCTTGACAGCAGATGTATTGACCCGGTTTCTGCCTAAGTGTAAGGAGGGCTTCTTTCTTTTCACCCTTTATCTTAACTTTTCTTTTTAATTCTTCAACCCCTTCAGCGCTTACCGAGACTTCATAACTAGTACCTTGTTGGGTTTGTTCCAGTACTAGCTCCATCTCAGTCGGCACTTTTCCCTTATTCTCACTTTTACTCCTTTTTTCATACCTAAGGACTACTACACTATCTAGTGGAATATCCCTGGGTAGATCCCTCCGGTTCTGGCTGGATCATGGGAATGAATACCTAAACTTAACCACCTTATAACTCCAATACAGTAATATAAATGGTCGGTCTTTGGTACTTCCACATTTCAGCCAATCACGTAACCATTTGCTCCCCCTTCATATGTGCATCGATTAATCGAAAGACTTTAGAACATATATGGGAAAGCGTACACTTGAGATCTTAAAAATCACATTATTAACCATATATTTTAATCATATTTTCTCCCCTTATCAAAAATGTCAAGTCTATTGATATTTTGGATATCAAAAGATTATAATTTATGCTTATGGGGAGAGAAATGTTCCAATTATTCACAAGCCATATAAGGAACATTTTAATGCTCCCTCTCGATATTTTAGGGTATATAAGATAGTGCTGAGTACGATAATTTTGAAAGATTTTTAATTTACTAAGAAATTTTTGAAAAATTTGTACTCAAGCACTACTTATATTCACTATTTTTAAGTCTACACTACATATATATATATATATATATTCACAAGACTATGTATGAGACAGGACCTGAATATGTTCAAACCGAAAATGACAAAGTCATTCTATCCACGTCAGCAATCTGTAGTCTGTCTCGATAATCTCTTTTTGGAAGTTGTCTTAGCTTCCTCCCGAGCAATCCTTTCTTAAGTAGATTCAATGCAGATGTGCAAGCCGCATCAAGCAGTCTTGATGTATAAAGATCAAATATCCGAAGTACACAACTAATTTAAAACCGTAACACCAAAGTTAATTAAGTCCCGGATGTCGGTATTTCTCCTTACACGATTGTGATGATATAAATTGTAATACCAAAGTCAACTAAGCCCCAGATGTCACAATAATTCCCTCTTAAGTAGTCGAAATAAAAACACCTAAGTCAACTAAGTCCCAAATATACTCATTTCTTTTTGCAGAATACTGACTATCTTAAGGAATCATCATACTTATCAAACCTATGTGTACCTCTTTTATCAAATATTTCTACTCCTTTTAAAAATAAGCTTAAATCTATTCCGTGAGAATCAACTAAGTCTTAAATTGCAAATAAGTCCCTAAAGTTTGAAATAAATAACACCTAAAGCTCTTATAAATTAACTCCTCTTAAAATTGTGATTAGTCATTATCAAAAACTTTATCCGTTTATTCCGTGACTTATTTTGAAAGACCGTTTGAGTGGTCGAATTGTCTTTGAAAATCTTTTTGTGATTATTGAAAACACTGATTCATTGTGAAGACAACTTTTTAGCAATAAAAATAAGATTTCTCTTATTTTGACACATAAGCGTAGTCACTTCCCTAATACTAACCATAACAATGTCCGTTTCAGGGTGTCACCGTCGGATTCTAACCCCAGACAGGGTTGTTCAAACCTAATAGATCTATTTAATGCATTATCGTTCACCAACAAACAAGGCAATAACGGACACACAGTAAAAGGGCTTATACTCAATATGAATGGAAATCATATTTATCATCAAAACATATTGCGTTCTCATTTTCAAAACAAGCAAGTATCCCCCTCGCGGATTTAAAAACATTTAAAACACTTAAAAGCGAGGCTATGAACTCACCTTGATCAAAAACCGTTGATCAAACAATGGAGTCTAGCACGGAAATCCACAAACGCGATCACGACCTATAACTAGAGTCGCTCGATTACTATATTGAAAAGTACGATCGACGATGCGTACATCGTATCAACAAAATCGTATATATAGATAATGTATATACATTCATACATGTGATGAGAAACCCTCTTGCGCCTTAGATCCTAAAACCTCACAATATTAGGTTACGATCGTTCATTTATAGTTTAATCGAAGACTTTCTATTTTAAGAAAGTTTCTATCTTTGGAAAGTTACTATTCTCGGAAAGTTACCATTTTTAGTAAGTCTCGTTATCAATTATATTTATAATAATATTTATTTACTTTGTCATACTTCTAACATTCAACCTGGTTACTAATTATCTGTAACAAGGTTACGTTCGCGTATTATCAAAAGTTACTATATTTAGACTTTATGTTTTTAGACCCGACCGATGGTCGTAAAATACTTGTTGATCTCTAAATATCTTATCGATATTATTTTTTTATCACTTAGACTCTTTCGACATATAAATGTCAAGTTATTCTTACGTTTGACTTTTTCATTTGACTTATATATATATATATATATATATATATATATATATAGTGGGATTTTCAATACAAAACCATTTTTTTGTACAGAACTTACAGAACTAAATTTTAACCATTAGATTATACAATGAATGGATGAGATCTTTTGTGTCAATTTTGTAATTAAAGAAAAAGTTGAAAATCTGTTGTAAATAGACTAGGGGCATTTAAGGAATTTTAATTATTCAATTTTCAAAAACCATCCACGGCGTAAGGACTTATTTAGGGTCTGATAATATTAATTTTATTAATGGTCAGTTTTATCTTCTTCTCTCTCACAATTAACAAATACTCCGGCCGCCTATCTTTCGACTCTCCCTCTCTTCATCTCTAAACTAAAAATCAATGATGTTCCACATAACGATTGAACACCGGTGTGTCGTGGTCAAGAGAGATTCCTCCGTAAAGAAGGAAGGCCACACGGTGGTGACTGATCGAAAACAAAAACCCTAGATCTCATAGTAGGTATTCTTCGAATATGTGCAATCTGAACCAGGTATTCTTATGTTTGGCTGTAAATAAATAAAAATAAGTCCAAAAAGATATTGCAATCTTGAACAGGGAGGGATCTTAAAATGGTTTTTATATAATAAAGTTTGTTATGGATTTTTAAAGTGGGATTGAAACTTTGTGAGGGATCGTGTGTCCGTTTTGTTTACTGTGTGGATTCTATGTGTTGTGATTTTGTTTAATGTGATTTCATGTGTTATAATGTTTTCAAATTATAAGATTGTAACTGAAAATGCTTTTGTGATCAAGTGTTACGTTTCTAGACAAATGTAAATGTTCATTATTGGTTTTAGCATGAGTTAACGCTTGTGATGAGTTTAATAATAGCTGATTGAGGATTTACAAATTAAAATTAGCCGAACAACGTACGCTAGTTTAATTCTATCTGAGAATGCAAAAGTTTGATATATACTACTACGTATAAGTTAAGATATACAACATTACTGATTTACTTAGAAAAAACATATATATAAGAAACTTGTCATTCAGTTCTAGTTATTGCATTACTTATTTTCTTACTTTCATTCATCTTGTTAGTGAGTTTTCAATAACTAAGTAGAGTTTTTTTATAAATGGTTCTTGATTGAAGACGTACTTGAGAATGAAAGAAAAATGTTTCTAGACTTCTTATAGTATTAAACAATGTCTTTTCTGAGAACACATTCAATGCTACAAGAATAACGATAATTAGAGATTAAGGAATCATTTGTTATCCTGATTAAACTAAGACAAGTTATACAGGAGGTACTTAAACCCTTCAAGGTGAGGTTACCATTGGTGGGGCTATTGCATTTGTGTATATAGATGTGTGTACGCACATTCATTGCTGCTACTGAATTTCTGAGAAAGAAGACTACCACCCACCACACCAACATGATTTTTTTTAATGACTACCGTTAATAAACTTGTTAATTCTGATTGTTTTTAATTTTTTTTGGTTTATTGTTTAGGGTTGTGCGGCTGTGGGAAGTGTTGATCTATGATGTCTTTGCAAGTGTGATTGCATCTGCTAGGCTAAGGTCAAGTATTGTTGTTGATTCCACTTGTTGGAGCTTTCTTTCTCAAGGTATGTAATAGTACTATGTTTCTGTTTTATGTTTCGAGTTATTGTCATCAGTGGTGAATTATATGGAGGTTACTTTTTTGGATTGTTATGTGGTGTATAAGTATTTGTTGATGAGTAGGTGTATACTCATCCAATTATACATGTTCCAAAGAGATACAAGATTTTATTAAGTTTTTTTTATGAATATGCTTACAATCATGAAAATAATAAGGCTTCTTGTTTACTGTATGAAATTAAAAAAATAAGTTAACATGTAAAGAAAAAGAATTCACAAGGTACGTAACATATATTGTGTAGTGATTGTATTTATATCGATATGATTGCTATTTGTTGTGAATATGTGTTTTCTTGTTCATATTTAGTTACGACCATATATGTTTTTGTTTATGGCTAATTTTATCATCTAGCTTTACGGTTAATTTTACATTGCATAATTTGATATAACTAGTTTTTTATATATATTTGTTTCAGGGATGGCTCATAGGAATGACGATGTGTGACGAAGATTCAATGAATGCACTTGTTATTTTTTTGATTGGCGTGCACATAATTTTCTCGAAGACTTGCCATATAGGTTCTCCAAGCCGCGTTTCCCACCATATCAAAATCGAAATACACGCGGCTTTGCATGGTATAATAGTTGGTGTAAATTCCTAAAGGATTGGCTCTACGGGTTGTTCGAGTGGATCATCACTCTAAAGATAAGAGTGGAAAAAGGGTTTAAACGGGAAGTTAACTAACCGGTGTAGTTAGTTAATAAGCAACATGTAAAGGCGATTTGGGTGTAATCCTAAAATTTAACAATTTAAACAAGTTACTCCATCTAAATCCATAGTACTTATCATTGCGGTCTTGAGTGATATACAAAGCTAAGTTTTAAAGTCTACAACATCACCGGCACACTCATATTTTGTGGAATTTGGGTAAACATTTGGAAACGGAAAGGCTAAATCCTCACAATATCTAACAAGGGTTATTGTGTGCGGGTTATGTAACATGTAATTTCACAAAAAGTATGCTTGAAAAAAAATTTAAATTTGAGCATAATTTAAGCATTTTAGTGTGAAAAATAGGACATGTAAACATTCTAATTCCATCCCCTCACTTGAATTATACAATGTCCTCATTGTATATATAAAACATTAAATACAAGAATTTAAAAAGAAATAGAATGAGAAACTCCCCTGATAATTGCTCGGTAGATTCTCCAAGTTGCGTTTATGAGCAAGATTGTGTTGAATAGCCGCCTTGAAGTTTCAAGACTCGAACATTTCAAGATCTCTAGATTTGTGGATTTCCACCGACATTCGTCGATTTTTCTTTCACGAGGTCCTGTATAAAATATAGGAAGCTTTTTGGGTAAAGGGGAATGACCCCGGTAAAATATATTACACCAAAAAACAATGAAGTACAATGGAATGTGGCTGAGTACCACATTAACCTCAAGCAACGCTTGAACAACTAAAGCACTAGTGACATGCCACTATGCTATAGAATAATAAACACATCAACACAACTCCTACCATTCATAATTATCTAGAAGTGCAAATAATAGTCTTCGGGAGCTGCCAAAGTGTCAACATATCCTTGGCCGCCTTCGACATCTTAAACGAACAAGACAAAAGCTTCAACCGAACAGAAGATTTGATGCATTCAATCACCTGGGCCACCATTCTCTTGCCAAACGAAATAAGCACATGCCGCAATAACAAGTTTTGCAATAATTACACTCTCAATGTCTTTTCGCTTAGAAATAGGACAATCTGATCAACACTTCGGAAATAGACGACGAGCAGTAGACAAAGCCCGCAAAGCACTTCATTCGACTCCTCAAACTGATCTGAGATTGAGCCACTCAAAAAAACCAAATAGTTAGGGAGTCGGGTGGAATCGTTTACAGCGGACAGATCAGGGAAAGTATTCCACCCACCACTTTTATTTGCATTTTAAGTTTACCCTTGATGCCAAACCACTTAAGAAACACCCATGATGTTCGCAAGAATGCTTCTGAGAACCAAACAACATTAAACCATGGAACCATAATATTTCGCGGCCTAATGCACTCCCACACCACAGCAACCGAGAAAGGCTTAACCATACCTGTATCATCTCGCCACTCAAGACAATCACGATCATTCGGTTGCAACATAGGAACAGGCAACGAGATAATGTTCGGGTATTTCAATGACCAATCAGTTGGCCATCGCCATACATTATCAATGCATAACCTCGAAAGTTCAGTCTTCAAATCAACCCTCCTATGCATATCAGAAATGAAACCGTATCGCATGAGGACATCTACAAGGCCCCATTTATCGAACCAGGCCGACACATTTGAAACATTACCGACCTTATGCCATATAAATTCACGAATAATAGGGCGTAGTTAGAGGATTTTCCTCCAACCAGTTCATATTACCCGAAGAGGAACATCCAAAAGTTACCTCCGGTCCCACGTGTTTATAGGTGTGAATCCACTTCACCCAAAGCGATTCTTTGTGCGATAAAAGACTCCAAATATGCGCAATCATTAGCGCCTTATTAAACAGCTCAAGCCTCCGTAACCCAAGCCCGCCTTCATGCTTAGGGAGACAAACGACTTCCCAAGCAACTTTAGATTTACACTTCCTCATTGTACATTGACACCAAAGAAAACAGCGCATCAATTGCTCAATCTCAAGTAACATACGAGTAGGAAGAATAAAAACTGATGCCCAATAGACATGCATGGATCCAATAACAAATTGAACAAGTTAAAGTCTCTCGGCAACCGAAAGAGATTTGTTCCGCTAATCTTTGATTCGATTATGAACTTTCTCAATAAGCTCCTTACAATCCCGATAAAGAAGACGGAAAGACACCAAAGGCACCCCCAAATACTTAACCAAAAGTCGACAAAAAAAAAAAATACCTTCTTAAAACTGGCATAAATATGGAAGGAACAGATATCTTAATATAATTAAGAACATTGCAAAAATAAGCCGTGCTCTTAGGGATACTTGGCGTCAAACCTGAAGCAAGTTTAAATTCATCTAAAGCTTCCATAATCACTCTAGCAGAATCCACATCACCATGAGCAAAAAGGAAGAGATGTCAGCCAAATTTAAAGATTAATAAGGTCCATCTCCGAACAGTAACGATGGAAGGTAAATGCACCAAAATTAGGGACCCTCCTTTATAACATAAGAGTTAACACCTCCATTACAAGAGTAAAAAGATAAGGAGATATCAGGTCCCCTTGATGAAGCCCCCTTTTACCCTTGAAGTAACCATGAAGCACACCATTAATACTTAACAAAAAGGAATTAGTGGAAATACACTCCATAATCCAACCAATCATGCGAGATGAAAAACCCAAACGCTCCAAAGATCAGGTCTTCAAACAAATCCCAATCGACCGTATCATACGCCTTTTGAATGTCGACTTTAAAAGCACATCGAGGAGTACTACGATCCAGATGGTAATTATGCATAAGCTCTTGGGTTAGAAGAATATTGTCAGATATCCTCCTCCCTAGCACAAACGCAGACTGATTAGAGCTAACTAAAACCTTTAAACTCCCCTTAATGCGGTTCGAAATGATTTTACTGATACATTTAAACAACACATTGCAACACGAAATCGGCCTATAGTCATTAATACGCATAGGAGACGACACCTTAGGAATGAGAGAAATAATCGTGTGGCTCAATTCTTTAAGAAGCGTCCCATTCACAAAAAATTCCTTCACCGCATTAATCACATCACTCTCTCTATAATATCCCATGCTCATTAATGAAGCAGAGTTAAAGCATTCGGACCGGAGGACTTATTCTTCCCCATAGAAAACATAGTCTCTTTAACCTCTAAATCTATCTCCAGTCGAACCATATCAGCCACAATATCCATGTCTAACTTGCGCAAAAACAAGTTATTAGAACAAAAAGGGGTCGTCTGCCCTTGGGAACTAAGAAACTCTTCATAATATGAAACAAAAGCTGAAGCCACTTGGTCATCCATAAAAATAGTACCATCCACATTAGTGATAACATTTATTCGACTCCTACTTATGCGACTCTTCACCGACTTATGAAAATAAGCCGAATTAGATTCACAATATTACCATTCAATCTTTTTTATTTTTGTTTGTGTCGTTGGTGTGTTTCGTTTTGTTCTTTTGCACTCCAAACCGGTTCTTGCATAAGAAGAGCATTGTTGAATGCCTGAACATGAGCCGCCTCCTCCTCGCAGAGAATAACATTAGTCGGATCAGCATCTAAGTCTTTTTGGACACGGTCAAGTTTAAGCCGAAGACTTTTAACATTCTCATTCAGGTACCTTGGCGTAACACTTCACAAAAAAGGGCATTTTCCTTTTCAAGATTCTTAAGCTTCTTCAAACACAAAACATACAAAACCTACTAACCTGAAAAAAAGACATCCCTCCTTGACAACATCCTTGAACCGATCATTATGAACAAGAAAATTAGCAAACTTGAAAGGTCTCAGAGCAGTATTAGTGAGCAAGGGGATTTTGAGGACACAAGGAGCATGATCAGAAATACGATATGGCTGAAACACCCTATAAGAACCTGCAAAGACATAATTAAATTCAAGATTATCCATAACACGGTCGATATTTTTCAACACACCATCCGAACCCTTAGGTTTCTGATTCCACATAAACATTAACCCAGATCTATGCACATCCATCATCTCAATCTCTTCCACACAATCTTTGAATTCCCGCATAGAGATATCAATGTTAGACGATCCCGATGACATGTCCTCAAGATTAAAAGCTTGGCATTGAAATCCTCCAAGCATACACCAGGTCTATTTTTACGAACATAACTTATGCATTTCCTAATTCTCTGCCAAAGGGCACGCCGTTAAATATACCTATTATGAGCATATATAAAAGAACAAAATAGCTCTTTCTTGTCAGCCTTTAACTAAAGCCTAGCATGCATATCTTTATCATCTTGAGCTATGATATTCACATCGACATTATTAGCATTCCAGCCTAAGATGATGCGGGTACTGTAGGATCAATGTACTCTAATATGTTAAAACCTAGACTTGTATGTAAAGGATATTACTACTTGAATAAATCCAAGATATTAACTATGAACACTGACACTAAATACTATCAACTATGCGGAAAACATAATTGATAATATTAAGAAGACACACAGGCAAAATCCAAAAGATTACTATTTATTATTACACCTAGAACCTGCTACACTTTGCAGATCCTAAAACACTATTAATATCTAATCGCTATACTTCTTCTAAGACTCGTACTCGTTTCTCGTACCTAAATCATGCCTTCAAGGGGTCCTTTTACTAGACTAAATTTTATTTTCCAAAAAAAGATTAACCCTATTGGGCTTACAACCTGTCATGATTATCTTTTCCTTGTACATTCCTTTAAAAACTCTAAAACTGTTATAAGCAAGTAGCTACTTTGATATTGCTAACAGTACTTTCTATAACTAACAGTACTTTAATGTCACTAACAGTACTTTGTTATCTGCCAGCAGTACTTTACAATATTTCCTAGCAATCCTCCCCTAACTTGATGTTAACTTGCTTAACTGCAAGTTTTCTTCAGTTTAAAACTTCTTATTGAAATCTTCTTCCTATGCAACAAACTGGTATCTTTATTTGATTAGGTATTCAGATCAGTTGTATATTCAAAAAATACCTTTTTCTTGTTTAGCTTCACCTTACAGATCCTTGAAGTCTTGATACATATCACTCTTTATGTAAAAAGATTATGTCTGAGTATTTGTGATCTTTAAATCTTTGTCAGCAACAATCACTCATCTTGAATCAAATCTTCAACAGCAACTGGCCACTACAGAAACATAAATGGATTTTATGAGCCTTTACCAAGTAGCCATCCACTCTTGGGCTAGTCAGTCCATTGGTACCTAGAAAAGGTCGCTCCATGGAGGAATGAAACCATTTCAACTACTCAGAATGTTGACTCCTAGGTGAGTTGAAACTGAATAGTTTCTGGTAAAACTATCACAAACCAAGAAAGAATCGATTTGTTCAATGTCTTTCCTGTAGCCGTTTTGCTCCAGTAGGAACTAGTCAACTATCAAGTAATTTAAACATTGGTGAGTTAAGAACCGCATTATAGTTTGAGCAAAACATATTAAAGCTATCAAGAGGATTTGAGTTCTCTTTACAAATGCGTTTGCTCTGAGTTATGTCAATATTCAGTGCAATACCATGGTGTATTGAGCACCATACAATTTTTAAGTAAGATTGTCAACCATCAACAGATTTGAGATGTCTTTACAAAATGTTTTGATTTTGAATTAGTCAATTCTTATGTTCTGTCTAGACATTGGTGAATTCGCCTTTACCATTTGATGTGTGGTGGGTTACCAACACCGAAGTCCCTTAAAAAATTATATTTTCCTTCAATCATTTTGTGCCTTAAACGCTTTTTGCAATTTTAAAAATATTTATTCACCAATATTTTGTTTTATCTTTTATCAAAAATCACATTCAGCCGGACAGTACTTTCCAACAAAAGTACTTCTAGTACTTAATCTTTCTCATATTATCAAAAAACATAAGCTTAATTTTATTTAAAAACATATTTGAGAAATTAGATACAATACCAGATTCATTATTTCTTTTCCAATATCCTCCTTTTCTTCATCAGCAAATCTATTATTACATTTCAAAAGCATTCGCTGTATCATTTTGACTTCTAACTTTGCTTAACATTCTTTGACTATGAGCTCTTTGTAAGTGGATACCTTGGTTTCTACCACATATGTTCATAGTCCATTCTCCAGTTCTGTTATATTGCCACCCCCTGTGGACGCATAATACAACCTCCTCATTTTTATGATTTCCCATTTAGTCTGATTTCCTCCACTGTTCATCAACACTTTCTTCGGCCTGTTTCCATATAGTCGTTAGATCTCTATGTAATATCAAACCTAGCCAGTTAGAGGAATATGTCATAGTACTCTATCACCAAATCTATGCAAGTTATGCAAGTCTTGTCTGCAATTTATGCAAACTTCATTGAGGAGTGTTGACTGTCTCTTATATGCCCTGGCTCTCTTGAACAGCAATATAATCCCTTCAGGTGACTGAACAATCGGAAAATCTTGAATGATCGAAGAACGTTGTCCATAACTTCTAATTTGTGCAAGATCACTTCAAAATCCACAACTTTAGAAAATTCTTAAGCTCATCATCTGATTTTTGTATTATTTTTCGCTTTTTGATTTCTCTTGATGACTTCTTTTTCTAATTGTATCTTTCTATTCTTCTTTAAAGGTTCGTCAGCTTTTTACATTATCTCCAGAATGGCTTGTTCATCTTCTGTTGACCCAATAGCAACAAATTTGTTATTGAACCTCTTCACCTTTCATAAATATCCTTGGATTTCAATTATAGATCTTGTTTTGAGGTTTTATAGCTTTACCACAACATTCCTTGTAACACCCCCCAAATTGGGACGCAGCGGAATATGGGTCGGGCATGTTACTTCATGAAGCAACACACAAGAGATATATAGAGTACGACCAAAAAGTCATTTTGAAACGAATACCTTCGGATTATAACAAACGTATTGATACAAAAGCCGTAGGCTTAATTGTTACTTAATCAAATACAAAGATTTAGCCCCCATAACAGATAACAAACATGAAAATCGAACCAAAATTTTAATGCAAGCATCCAAATCAAAACCACCAAAGTATCCATCGCACTTGTGTTAATTGATCCCCTGAAAAACATTGTTTAAAAACGTCAAAAATATGTTGGGTGAATTCATAGGTTTGATAAATCATAATTGTAGGACAAAGATTTCCCCAGTGTATGATAATGCAACAGATGCACGATATCATATAAATGTAATTTACGTTGCTCTATGTCTTGGACACAGATGCTTGACATGTAGGAATGCCAAAATTATAGGCCGTTTTGCACGTGGTGATGTTCCTAACCCGCAACATCCTTGTTCGAATGGTATACGTTCGTTTCATTGGTGATAGCTATCACTCCGAACGGGGTGTCAACTCCAATAGCTCTTACTTAATAAACCACCCATTCGCGCTCACAAATTAGTTTTGATAATGGGCTCAGATATGGTTATCGCCTATTGTAGCGCCAAACACTAATCATAACATGAATACTTTAATACACTTGTGTTCAATTGTAAAGCATTGCATGTTTTCACCCTAAAAACTTTGTTAAAAACAAAAAGCTGTAAACATGTGGGGCTATGAAATAACCTTGAAGGTGAGTAATGCGAGTGTTTTATGTATCACCAATTAACGCGCCACAGCGGAATTGTCAATGTGCAACCTAATTAAATTAAGGTCGTATAAGTACCGAGTACTTAATCTAACAATATTGAATATAATCCTAAAGTTGTTGCAATCGTTATATCGTTCGGGCTATCATAATTAAAGAGGTCATGACATGACGTTCGAGGAGTTAGGACACTTTAAATCGTAAATCCAACAACTCGTCGAAACGCCATCCGAAGAGGCCTCATTATGAAACTCCCTAGTAATATAGTACTTTGATAACCACATAATATTCTATATAGATCAATCACCAACTAATGGTTTTGGAAAAATTGTGTTTAATAAGTTAAAACGTTTATAATTACCGTTTAGTAAAACTGGCGTAACTTTCGCGTTTTAAACCCGATTCTTGCGTTTCTTATGTTCATCTTTTCGTATCGAGACGAGTTATCATAAATTGATATTTTTGGATTCCGGACCTACTGGTGAACAGTAACTTTTACTGTTCACATCAGACGTGAGCTTTATAAAAATCGTATTCGTCGTCGTAAAACCCGTAAATGTCGTATTTTATTCGTTATAGCTCCGTTTTTAATGATTCTTTCGAGGACGTTCTCGTATTTGAAAGTTCTATATTTTTATGAGGTTTACAAAAATATAACTTTCTGTCATGAATAGTAACTTTTATAAAAATAGTTTTATAAAAGTATTAATTGTCGTAAACTCGCGAAATTCATAACTCGTTCGTTATTAATTGAAAAATTACGATTCTTATCATTTTGGATCCAAAGAATATGTATTATTTGTTAAAAATACAACCCTTGCTGTATATAAATTTTTACTAAAATATGTTTCTTATGAAAAATTCCTTTACGACTTCGTTTATTAACGTATAACTCGTTTTTAACGTAACTTTTTCGTTATTAATCCGTTTAACAAGTTTCTTACTTTTTCGGAATCGTCGTGAAATGTATTATCTTATAAAAATATAAAATATATATGTAAAAATCAGAATTTAGGACCAGGAATGTTTATGTTGTTAGTTAATCCATTTATGATATTTTCTTTTATACTTTAATTACTTTTGTATTTTACACAAGTCTCATATTTATATGACTCTATAAATCATACATAAATGATGTTCTCATTTGTCCATAATTAGTCCTTATGTGTACAGTTACTTATGTAACAAAATGCTCCACGCTTAAACTATTATAAACCATAATCATTACTTAAGTAAACTTAATTTATAGTTTTCACCTCAATAATCATTTTTATACATACCCAAGTGTGTACAAGTATATTTCTTTTCCTAGGACTTTATTTTAAAGTGTTTTACTATTAGCATGATTAAAAAGTCATAATCAATATTAACATGTCTTATGTAGTTCTTTAAGTTTGAAACATATTATGAAGTTATGAAAACCTAAATTGTAATCCATAATAATGTTTACACCAAACAATATGATACAACTTTTTCTCTCCTTTTTAACATAATGTAACAGTAATAAATAACATGTATATCAAGTAATCCATGTGGTTCATTCAAGTGAAAAACTTTATTTTTATGCTTAAAAACCTAAATGGTTTGATTTAAGCTAAATGAAATATCATATGATAATACTGAAAATTTAGCAACGGTAATAAAGAGTTTAAATGGACCTTAAGAAGAATGATGATGATGGATGTACAAGTGCTATAACCCGTGTTTAGCCACAAACAACCAAACTTGCAACTTTATAACTCTTACTTTCCTTCACTAAACCCTAGCGTCCTTTTCTTGATTATAACTTGGAATTGGTTAACCAAATGCTGCAAATACCTTTAGTACATTTAGGATATGTGTATATAGATAAGTGTAGGGTTGTAGAAAAATTTTGTATGGATTTTGTAGGGAGGTGGTGTATAATGTCGTGGTCCTATATAGGGGGCTTATAGAGAGGTTTTTTGTGAAAAAATTTATATAAGGTGTTAAGTGTGTATGAGTTAGTTGTATGTATATAAGATGTATACTTGGTCAAGGAGACATACGGGGTGTTAGGGATGGCCAAAGTCTTAGTCATGGGTAAGGTATGGGTCTCTTGGTCAAGGTAAGGTAGGACATGGGGTTGATACGATGAGGTATGGTAGTAATTGACAAGTTTGGGCAAGTATTATGTAAATTTTCATGTATTCTTTTTACCTGATGCAAATAATTCGGCAAAAACACAAGATATATATGGTTATTTGTGTAATTTTTATGTATTGGGGTATGAAAGTGTGTTTATTTGTTGAAGCGTAGAAAAAGTTTTGCAAAGTTCCCGGGTTCTCTACAGTGCCTCAAACGCAATTTATCGCGAAACGTATAAACTTTACGTATCGATAAAATTAAAATGCAACAAGGTTATTAAATATCCTCAGAAATAATTATATAACATTGCTTGATGTAACTTTAATTGTTTGATGCACGTTTACATTGAACGCTAATTTTTTGCGTACGCGAATTTAACTTAACGTTTACAATTATAAGCAAAACAACGTACAAAACTAAAAAAATAAATAGACATTTAGTGATGTCGTCATAAGACTTGAAAACACAGGGGTGTTAAGACTTCCCCCGTTAAATGCGCCTTATCCTCAAGGCTCACAATGCGCACTTGACGACGGGATTTGTGGTTTCTTGGTGAAGATGTTGTGGCTATTTCTTCTTGAATTGGTCTATCCGCTCCCACGTGTAATCAGACCTCTTTGGAGTACTCATCCGAACTTTGACCAATGGGATCGACTTCTCTTCGTTTACCTCTCGTGTCCACTATTTCTATCGGGTTCCTCACCAAATGAAGTTTGTTGTCCTAAATTAAGTCCATCAACGGAACGGCTAATGGTTCGTCGGGGCATGACACTTTTCAGATTAGATACATGAAATGTCTTATCTGGACTCTGGCTTATATCTCGGGAAGTTCAAGCTTGTAAGCAACTTCTCCAACCCTTTCTATCACCTTAAAAGGTCCAACATACCTAGGGTTCAACTTCCCCCTTTTGCCAAAAAGCACGACCCCTTTCCAAGGCGAGACCTTAAGCCTGACCTGTCCCCGACTTGGAATTCCTTGGTTTAGCTTCTAAGTCAGCATACTCTTCTGTAGGGTCACGGCTGCTTGCATCGTTGCTTTGATCTGAATGATTTTTCTCAGTGGTTTCTTGGATCAGTTCTGGACCGAGTATTTGAGTTCTCCATCTTCGTCCATACAAACAGTGTGTAGCGATCTTTTCCGAACCATAAAGTGTTAATTGGTGCGGCCTTGATGCTAGCGTGATAGCTATTGTTGTAATGAAAAATAACTCGATAATGCAAATGGTTATCCTACCTTTCAAAGTCGATATCACAAGCACGAACTATCTCGAGAGTTTGAATGGTTCTCTCGCTTTGCCGTTCGGTTTGCGGATTGTACGCAAGCCAGAGTACTCATATCCAAGTTTGTACCCCAAAGCACTCTGAAGTGAACTCGAGAGAATTTGATGCGGAAAACAAATTTCTCGGGTCACGATTCGCCAATGATTGAGACGGGATCCCATGCCTCGTGACCACTTCCTTTAGGTACAATCTTGCAAGTTTATCCAAAGGATCGGTCTCTCTCCAAAGGGGTGAAGATTGCAGACTTAGTAGAACTTGGTCAATGATCACCCAAATAGTATATCATAGACTTGTGACGGAATAGGATGCTTAGTAACAAAATTCCATGGTGATGTTGTCATTTCCATTCAGGGATCGTAGTTTTACTACAATCCTGATGGCTTTGATGTTCAGCTTGACTTAGCACAGGTCAAAACCACTTGTTAAATAAGTGGCTATGGGCGGCTTTCCATGTTGGGCCACCAATACCATTTTCATGTCTTGATACATTTTGTCGGGAACCCGGTATGAATAGAGTATTTTGATTATATGGGCATCGTGCATGATTACAGTCCGCAAATCGCCATAACAAGGGTGGTACCCCAACTTTCTGCCATTTAGGCACAGGGTTTCCATCCGCACGTGCGTTCCATTACTTTGTGTTTCTAATAGCTTTGGAAATTTTGCATTTTCAACAAAATGTCCCAACGTCTTCCTATTAATGTTCTTTGGGTTTTCGCGCTTCAGTTGAGATTTAAGATCTGTTTAGGACGATCCTAAATAATAGTCATAACAAGGCTCCGAACTCTTAGCGGCGGTTCTCGTTTACTTTCCTGCTTAAAGGTCAGCAAGACATTTGCTTTCCCCTGGGTTGATACACGACTACTCGCAATCGTAATCGCTTAGTAACTCTAACCATCGTCGTTTGCCTCATGTTCAACTCTTTTTGTTAAATGTGTTGAAAACTCTTGTGATCGGTGAACACCGTTTTTACACCTTGGTTCCGTATAAATAATGTCTCCAGATTTAAGAGCGAACCACCACTGCACGAGTTTCTAAAATATGAGTCGTGTAGGTTTTTCCTCATGAATCTTCAACTGTCGTGATGCATAAGAAAATCACTTTTTCTTCTCCTGCAATAAACACAGGCCCCAAACCCCTTCTCGAAGCGTTCGCGTATGCGATGAAATCTTCGCTTTACCTCTCAGGTAATGCAAGGATTGGTGCACTGACAACTTGTTGCTTCAACAGCTGAAAAATAGCTTCGTGTTTATCCGCCCCATTCAAACTTAATTCTTCTTCTGGGTGAGCTTGGTCATAGGTTTGGGAATCTAGGAAAAACCGTCGATAAATCTTCGATAGTATCTAGCAAGACCTAAGAAATTGATGAATCTCCGTTGGCGGACTTAGAGAATGCCCAATCCTTAATGGATTCACTCTAGGGTGGATCCACATTGAATTCCTTCCTATTCGATCACTGTGAACCGAGGAATTGTTATTCGGACATCCAAAATTCACATTTGGGAAATCTTAGCATACAACTCCTCTTCTTCAGCAAATCCAATATTATCTTCTGATCTTTTCATGCTCTTGCTTGACTCTTGGAATAGAACAAATATCAGCAATAAAGACTATTACGAATTTGTCAGGGTGAGGTTTGCAAACTCGTTTCATGAGGTCCATAAAGCAGGCAGGTGCGTTTGTCAAACCAAACGGCATTACTTGAAATAAAACTGTAATGACCAGATACGAGTCTGAAGGCAGTTTCGGAATGTCTTCTTCCCGAACCCTCAATTGGTGGGATATCCTGACTTAAGTCAATCTTCGAGTAGACATCGACCCTTGGTGCTGATCAAATAGGTCATCAATTCTAGGGGAGCGGATTAACGGTTCGTTCAAGTTAATTTATTCAGTTCCCGTGGTAATCAAAGCACATCTGGATAAGCCCCGATCCTTCTTCTTGACTAAACACGACGTCTCTACCCATGGTTCGGCAAGGGACTTAATACAAATGTGGTGGTGTAGAGGGAGAGTGAGACACCTTCATTCGGAAGGGCTAATCGATAAGGTGCTGTGTGTGTATAGGGTTGCACCAGGTACCAAATCATTTTGAAACTCCATTGTCGAGCGGAGGAAGACCCGGCAGCTTCAGGAAATTACTTCAGGAAAGTCTGGAACGTGGGTTACGTCCTAAGTCGCTCTCCTTCTAACGACTTGTCTTCAGTTATCATTTTGTAGACTTTTGTGCAGAAAAGATAGGAAACCTTTCTACATGTTTCTGTGTTTTAGTGAACGGTGGTGCGATGTTTAGTCGTGTCACATTTCCCTGGGTACTTCCTATCACCGTGCTATGAATCCAGGTTTTATTTTTCCAGCGCGGCTGCGAACAATCTTCTCGGCACACGCAATGACCGCTTGTGCTTCGCACCACTCCATTACCGATTATTATAGCATCAAAACTACAAGTTCTTACCGGCAATTAAGTTTATGTCAATTCGGTGGTTTATGAAGTTGTTAATGTGCAGAACCCATATCTAGTATAGTGTTTAAAACCCAGATTATCCTCCCGTCGGGCTAATTCGACATCATAATGAGTGGTCTAGGTGTGTGCGATGGTGAGATGTCAATTTGGTGAGTACAATGCGTATAGTAGTAGACACCAAAAACTTTCGATCGGCCTGACGTATTCAAACAAGATATAAGCATAGCAGTTGTTTGACAGAAACGTTTACCCGCAACGCGTTGTTCTGGATTTGCCCACGTTATTCAACCACGTAGACCTTTGCTGGGCTCTGTTTATCCCAGTGTGTTACCACGGATTGCCTTTGTTGTTTTTCAGCCTTGGACATCCTTCTGGACCGGAAGTGTCCCTGACAACTCCATACTCAAAAACAAGTAGGTTTCTGACCCGATCCGGTGCACCTTCTGGTTGTTATTGTTGGCATTTCCGCCACCCTATAAGTCACGGGCGATTGTGACCGTACTTGTTGCATTATTCAGTACCATCATCCACGCCAGTTATGGGATCATTAGTTCCTACCCGTGCTGATCTCTTACCACCTCATAAGAGGTTCAAAGATTCATATTCGTCTGAGACTAGCATAGAGGAGGATGCCGAGGTTGGTCCTATAGAGACTGGGGTTGATATGGAGTTAGGTATTGGTGATAGGGATGATGTTAGAGATCATGTTGAGAGTGACCTTAAGGATGTCAGGGATGACACAGAGGAGTATGAGGCTAATGCCAGTGCTGGAGACACGGTTAAGGTAGGTATCGACCCTATGTCCGCACCGATAGTTGAGGAGGAGATTGTAGAGCCAGCTGGAGAGGATTCTTCTGACTCGTCTGGCACTAGGGATGGCATTGTTAGGTCATTCGAGGATATGTCGATTGACTTAGATGATGTTGTGCGTGACTTTTACCATCACATGTCTGAGGTTCGTATTGATAGGATTGTCAGGATTGAGACTGCTCAGAGACGGTTGGAGACCGATCAGTTAATAGCTAGTGAAGACAGAGCTAGGATGGTCGAGAGGATATATAGCTTGAGGTTGGAGAACCTTAAGGTTCGTGCTATGTTGGATATTGAGAAGGATCGTGTGAACAACCTTCGTCTTCATATGTCCCTTTCACAGGAGGAGTTTCGTCAGATTCATAGGGATCGTGATGATGCTCGAGGGAGACTTAGGAGGTTGGAGTCGTATCTTGAGAGGCATTTTGGTTTTCGCCCATAGGCTAGTTGCACCCTGATCATTTAGGACACTAGGCCGATGGTTAGGTCTAGATATTAGCAGTAAATAATTATGGATCATGAACCTATTTTGGATTTGGTTGTAATCGAATTATGCTTTTATTTATGAAATGAAAAGCTTGTTTTGATTCTCTCGCTTATTTATCTATATTGTTATTTATTCTTTCTGGCAAACGTGTTACAATTAAATTTTACTTCATAGCATGTATTAAATTATCGTTACCTAATGTTTGTATATTCGTTTCAAAATCTCACTATGGGTTGTGTCTTGTGATGTAGAACAATGACAAACACTCATTCCGGGATGACCCACTCCGTAATTGAAGAAATGATCAACCAACGTGTGAACGTAGCTCTAGAAGCTCATCGAGTTAACTGAAATCTTTACTTATCTTTAAGTGACACCACAAACTCTGTTGTGGTGATGGAGAATGGAGTGTATCATAGCAACATCCGGTAATGGCCTGCCTTAGCAATGGTGATCGTGAGTATGGTGATTAAATAAAAATCCGTACTGCACGGGATTTGGTCCTTAAAAGCCAAAAGATATGTGTTGGGTGGCTAGGAGCAAACTCATCAAGTCGTATTGCCTCTGCATTCCTCAGCTTAGGGATAGGATCATCTGAATGTATCATTAGGAGGGTCGACTAGAGCTAGGTGCTCCTCCTCCTCCCCGTCCTCCTCATCCTTCTCAACATCATCATCATCGTTGTCATCATCAGATGGCTCATTATCATAATTGTCTCATCCGTCGGCAGGATGGTCAGCAGGATCCTCCTCAGGGGCCTCCCTTACCACTTCCGGATGGAGAGTCAGCAATGTAGCCTGTGATAAGGCTGTAGTGAGGCATCAGCAAGATAGAGGCTGATCCTTCATTAGTTCCTCAAGCTCCTCATCAGAACTAAATGGAACTCCCATGGCTTGGAATTAATTAAACAGACGTGTAGAAATCGTCTATAATGGAAAACATAACCGCTTGCAGCGAGCAAAAACAAAAACTTATATAATATATATATAAGGGCTGGTAATGTAGATACGAGTATCACTTATGGGCTAAATGACTGATGTAAGGTATCATATTCGATAGCTTAATGTATTATAGTAGCGCTTTAGGACCTACGAGCTTATCGAACTACTGCCTACAGAAATATTCCCTATATATAAAATCCATTATATAAAATAATTGTAGAGTTGTGCTAAAGAATGCAAACTCATCAGTTGTATATATAACAATAAACCTCATAGTAATATACGTACTATAATATAAACACGTATATCAATTTTGAATGCATCTAGTCCCACTAATGCAACAAATAGTGTATGCATGAATGTATGCACATATGTATGTCCCTTGTACAACCCCATTGTATGAATTCGTTGTTTGAAAATGGTTATAGTCCAGCAAAAACATTTGACCTGGTTCTCTATAACCTTGGCTCTTGATACCAATCTGTAACACCCCCAAATTGGGTCGCAGCGGAATATGGGTCCGGGGCGTGTTACTTCATGAATCAACAACACAAGAGATATATAGAACGACCAAAAAGTCGTTTGAAAACGATACATTGGATTTAACAAAGCAATTGGTTACAAAAAACCCGTAGCTTAACATGTTCACTTAATCAAATACAAGATTTATTAGGCCCATAACAGGTAACAAAATGAAATGCGACAAAATCTTTAATGCAAGACATCCAAATCAAAACCACCAATGTATCCATCGCACCTTGTGCTTATTGATCCCCTGAAAAACATTGCTTTAAAACGTCAACAATATGTTGGTGAATTCATAGGTTTGATAAATCATATATTGTAGGACCACAAGATCTCTCAAGTGTATGATAATGCAACAGATGCAGATATCATATAAATGTAATTACGTAACTAAGCTCATGACACTGATGCGTGACATGTATGGATGCCAAATAATGCCGTTTGCCCGTGTGAATGTATCTAACCCCAACATCCTATGTTCGATATGAGTAACGAGTTCGTGTTCACTGGTGATACTACTCTCCCGAACGGGGTTGTCCAACCCCAATAGATCTATTCATAACAATTCACGCTCATAATTAACAGTTCATGAATAATGGGCTCAGATTGGGTTATCGCTACTTAGCAACATGTAAACATAATATGAAACTTAACCACTTGGTTCATTTGTAACAACATTGCCATGTTTTTCACCCCAAAAACTTTGTAAAAACAAAAGCATGTAAAACGTGGGGCTATGAACTCACCTTGAGTGAGTAATGCCAAGTGTATCACAAATAACGCGCCACGCGAATTGATCAAATGCAACCTAATTAAATTAAGGTCGTATAAGTACCGAGTACTTAAATCAACAACATTGAATATAATCCTATAGTTGTTACATCGTACTATCGTTCGGGCTATCATAATTAAAGAGGTCATGACATGACGTTCGAGGAGTTAGGACACTTTAAATCGTAAATCCAACAACTCGTCGAAACGCCATCCGAAGAGGCCTCATTATGAAACTCCCTAGTAATATAGTACTTTGATAACCACATAATATTCTATATAGCTCAATCACCAACTAATGGTTTTGGTAAAATTGTGTTTAATAAGTTAAAACGTTTATAATTACCGTTTTAGTAAAACTGGCGTAACTTTCGCGTTTAAACCCGATTCTCGCGATTCTTATGCCCATCTTTTCGTATCCAAGACGAGATTAATCATAAAATTGACATTTTTTGAATTACGGACTACTTGTGAAACAGTAACTTTTACTGTTCACATCAGACGTGAGCTTTATAAAAATCGTATTTGTCGTCGTAAAACCCGTAAATGTCGTATTTTATTCGTTATAGCTCCGTTTTAACGATTCTTTCGAGACGTCTCGTTTTTGAAAGTTCTACAATTTTATGAGGTTTAAAAAAATATAACTTTCTGTCATGAATAGTAACTTTTATAAAAATAGTTTTATAAAAGTATTAATTGTCGTAAACTTGCGAAATTCATAACTCGTTCGTTATTAATTGAAAAATTACGATTCTTATCATTTTGGAATCCTAAAAATATGTATTATTTGTTAAAAATACTAACCCTTGCTGTTTGAGATTTTTATAAAAATGTTTTTATAAAAATTTATTTACGACTTCGTTTATTAACGTATAACTTGTTTTTAACGTAACTTTTTCGTTATTAATCCGTTTAACAAGTTTCTTACTTTTTCGGAATCGTCGTGAAATGTATTATCTTATAAAAATATAAAATAAGCCATGTCAAAATCGGATTTTGGACAGCAACTTTTGCTTAAGCTTGTTGAACTCCATTTGTAACCTTTTCCTTTATACTTTACTACTTTTTGTATATAAAACCCACAAGTCCTCATATACATATACTGATATAAATCTACATATATGAATGGTCCTCAATTGTCCATATTAGTCCTCATGTGTCCAAGTTACTTATGTCAACAAATCCATTAATCTATTTTAAAACCATAACATTACTTAAGTAAACTTAATTTACTAGTTTTCTCAATAATCATTTTTATACATAACCAAGTGTGTACAAGTATATTTCTTTCCATAGGACTTTATTTTAGTGTTATATTAACATGATTAAAAGTCCATAATCAATATTAACATGTCTTATGTATTTCTTTAAGTTGAAACATATTATGAAGTTATGAAAACCCTAATTTATCCATAATCATGTTTACATCAAAACCATATGATACAACATTTTCTCATCCATTTTAACATGATGTAAGATAAAACACAACATATATATAAGTGTGTAAAATGGTCATTTCAAGTATATATCTCATTTTCATGATTAAAACCTAAATGGTGATTTAAGCTAAATAGAAATATCATATGCATAATAATGAAAATTATAGCAACATAAAGAGTTTAAATGGACCTTAAGATGTATGATGATGATGATGAACAAGTGCTAAACCCTTGTTTAGCCACAAAAACCAAACTTGCACTTTATAAACTCTTACTTTCTTTCACTAAACCCTAGCTTCCTTTTTCTTGATTATAACTTGGAAATGGTTAACCAATGCTTGCAAATACCTTGGTACATCTTAGGATATGTGTATATAGAAGTGTAAGGATTGTAGAAAAATTTGTATGGATTTAGTTGGGTGATGTTGTTATGCCGTGGCCTATATGGCATATAAGAGAGGTTTTTGTGACTTTTTCTCTAAGTGTTGGTGATGTATGTGCTTCCTTATGCAATGTATAAGTAATAAACTAGTTAAACTAGTCAAAGAGACATAAGGGGTGTCCTAGGGATGGCCAAGGTCATCAGTCCATGGTCAAAGCATGGTAGGGAGGGTGCATAAAAGGTATGGTGTATTGTATTTGACTATCTGAAACAGTATAATGCCATTTTCATTTATATCTATTGTATAAAATGCAAGAAATTCAGGCAAAACAAAGAATATATAAATATATTTTTGTAATTTTTATGTATTGGGTATAAAAGTGGGTATTTGTTGAAGCGTAGAAAAGTTTTGGTTGTTCCGGGAGTGCCTAAACGCAATTTATCGCGAAACGTATACACTTTACGTATCCGATAAAAATAAATGAACAAAGTTAATAATTATCCTCAAAATAATTTTATAACCCTTGCTTGATGTAAACATTTAATTGTTTGATGCCCGTTTACATTGAACGCTAATTTTTAGCTTACGCGATTTAAACTTAATTCATGAAATCACAAGCAAATGCGTACAACACTAAAAATAAATAGTATTTTTATCAACGTCGTCAATGACTCTAAAACACAGGGTGTTATATTAACTCTAAAAATTCTAGAAAAATGACAGAAAATAGCTTGTACTATCTAAATCCTAGGAAAAATAAGCCCGAGATTGAAGCTTATAAAATAAGTCATGAAATCCGCTATAAAAGCATATTGGGCATGGTCCTTATGAAGAAGACCCAAGGGCACAGCGGTAAGGAGTGGAAGGGTATGTGTATAAAAAGGTTGAGGTGTTGAGGTCGGGGGTTCAAGTCTTGATCACCCCCGACTTCCACTTCCCTTTTTTTTGTTTTTATGAAAAACTTAAAGAAGAAAAGTTGTAGAGGATAACTTTTTAGGAAACTTTAATAAACGGACTATAAGCTTCAACTCAAAATTAAGCTCTCAAAAAGCTTATTATTAAGCTGATTTCAGGAACTTAGCTTTTAAGCTCTTAAAAAGCTAAAATTCACTTATAAGCTTGCACACAACTCATCTTAAGCTCAATTTTGAATCTAAAAGTTGTCCTCGAAAGCTAATGATGTCTACTATCTAATTTTAATAAGTTAATCTAAGCATTAACACTTTAAGCTAACTAGATTTGAAGATCTAAAATGCAAACTCATAAGTAAACTCTAAAAGTGCAAAATCAAGCTAAGCTAAAAAGTTCATTAAGCTATACTAAACCTTGAGATTTTAAAAACTTAACTATCTACTTATATGCTAAGAATCCAAACCATAAAAACAGCTATTATAAGCTAGAAATTTAAATTTAGAAGCTAGTCTAGGTTACTACTGTTTTTGGTCTTTTTTAGATTTTTATGAACTTTTAAAAGCAAATGTACCTAAGAAAAATAATCTATAAATTTTGAAATTTAGTCTTAATCTAACTTATCCTATATCTAATCTATAAATCTACTGAGTTTTAAAAGCTAAAACTTATTTAAACTAACCTAATTTTGATTCAATAAGACCAACAGTATTAACTTATTGTTAATCCTGCTAGTGCAATTGACAGAGTGGTAAAAACAAAAATGCAGGTGACCAAGGTGGTCAAACCTGCAATAGACACACTCAAAGAGTTTGTCTAAACACTTAACAAGCAAAAACTACACCTAAGAAAGCTAGGATCAAAAATCTCAAAAATCTACAAGAACAAAAACTCCCCTAGTGCACAGTCAAGCAAAATAAGCCAATAGATGTTTTTAAGCTTAAACTAACTTAGTAAAACTTTTTAAAACTTAATCAAATATGCAAACAAAGCTAACCAAAGAAAATTTTCCATTCACTTTGACTTTTTTAGGTCAATTAGCATTAATCCAAACACCCCTTTAGACTATAGCAGATTTCATTAACTAAGAAATTGAAACTAGTTATCAAAACCTTAAGTACCAAGATTTTCCTATTACTTATAACAAGACTATATAAGCACAAATAAACAATTAGTTAAGCTAGAATTAAGAATCTAAAAGCTAAACTAAATATTTTTGGCTTTTTATTATTTTATGACAGTTATGAAGAAAACTAAGATCTAATATACTATAGCTAAAAAACATGATTGACAAGCAAAAGCACAAATAAGCAATTAGTTAAGCTAAAATAAGCAAGCTACAAGCAAATAAGCAGATTATAAACTATAGAGTAAGACAAGATTTAAAAGAGGAAACTTACAATAAGCTTCAGCCAAACAGAAGCTTATATGCTCTTAGAGCTCATCAACAGCTCTGGCTTATCCAAAGATAAGCCAGTAAAGTCCTTGGGATCCCTTCCATAATTTTTTATCCCCTTCCATTAGCTTATAGGTTCAAATTACAAGGTACTTAAACTGATTTTATGATCTAAGTAAGATTAAGTCTGAATTAAGCTCTATCACTAGCTTAGAGACTAGTGAGAGCTTATCCAAAGTGACATAAGAATAAAGAGCTTATAGGAGCTTATGACTTAAAAACAGTTTGATTAAATCTAGAACAAGATTTTATTAAACTATCAAAAGGGATTACAAGGATTTAAAATTAAAAGTACATACAATCAAAAATGAAAAATACAACCTGAAAGTAAATTTTTGCTAAGCTAAAAAGGTAAATTAAGCAAAATTAAAAAAACTAGAACTACTCCTCGTGGTTTAAATGGTGTGAGGTATTTAAGCACACCAAGAACATTCAAGCCCTCCTAGTCATCTTCTTACGCTCCTATCAATCTCTGCCATCCATTCATCTAATGATTGGATCTTCATTTTGAGTCCTTGGATCATGATTAGCTCACACGGATTGCCAGCGTGGCAATCCATTTTGAGACTCTCTTGTGCTTCTTTTGAGAGTACAATCAGTGTAAAACTAACATTCCCTTGTGCTATCTCTAGTCCACGTGTGCCCCTTGCTTGGCTTGATCAATGAGAATGACGTCTTTCTCCTTCCTTCTCAGTACTATGAACTCTGAATTACATTCTTGACCCTTAATTGTGAAAAGCCATTATTGTTTTACCATAGGTATTTGAAGACGAAGGATCGAATAGTTAAAACTAGACTTTACCCGCATGATTTTAACTAAAAGATAAAGGGTGAAGTTTGGGAAAATGGCAAATTTAGTCCCTCTCTTTGCATTGCGTTTTTGTACTATAAAACCAAGTAGTGTAGTAGTTTTGAAAATGGCAGATCTGGTCCCTGGACTTTATAAAAAGGTTATGGATTAGGGATTTGGGCCGGGTAAAGGAATTAGGGCCCATTTAGAGTTAGGGACTTATTTTAGACTTTTGGTAATATTAAGGGACTGAAATGAAACTTTCGGTTTTTGTCTTTAATGAGTTGACTTTGACTTTGGTTGACTGAGAGTTGACCAAGGTTGACTTTTTGACTTTAGCTTCTGGCTCTTGTAGACTCTTCCGTTCTCGTGTTCGTGTTTGCCCGTTTTTGATCGTTTTCATGTGATTTTTGCTATATCCGTACCTGCACACACAAAACACAAAAACAAGCATATCTTTGCCATTTTTATTATGTTTTTGGTCTTTATTGGGTTTATTTTGATATAAAATGGATATGTGTTTTCACACATATCAAGCGCCTACCTTTTCCTCATTCCTTCAACCTATACACTCAAAGTACCTACCTTCTTCTCTTGCCTACCTCTCATCTCTCATGACAATTTCTAAACTATCCAAGAAACACACAATCACCTTCACCTTTATTTTTCATATCTTCTCCTCAATCCTATATACTCGAAGCACCTATCTTCTTCTCATTCCTTTAACGCATATACCCAGAACACATACCATCTTCTCATATCTTCATCTCATATTCACATAATACCTTTTTGCTTCGACAAAAGGGGGAGAAGGGAGTGTAAACAATTAACTTTTAAACTTTACTATGTGTTATAGTTGACATAGTTTGTCATCATCAATAAGGGGGAGATTGTTAGTTCAAATATTACGATATTTAATCTATATGATCTCTTTATGTTTTGGTGATGACAAACATGTAACTTGTAATACGTAACGTAAAGTGCGCAAGTTACTCGTAATCACAAATCATCAATGCATACATGCATCAACATCTCTTGATGTCTCAAGTAATGCATCCAAGACGACATTTGGTTTTAACACCCTGACGTAAATCACGCAAGGTGTGGATAAACAAATCATTAAACTTAATTAGTGATCAAGAAAATAATTTTTCTTCTTAATCCATCATATTTTTATAAAACTAGACTTTTATAAAAATACACAAAATAGTTTTAATTAAATAAAAATAAGTTTTATTTAAAAACATAAAATTTGAATTTCAAATTTTCCTCCCAAAACTACTGCCAGCTAAGTCAGATAAACCTTCCACAGAAAAAGACAAAAATCAGAGCGTCAGTCTAGGGGCGGCCCCCTTAGGGCCTAGGCGGCCCCCTTATATATAAGGGACCACCGGGACCGCCCCCAACTGACCGTTGGGGAATCCTGGCTATAAATACTGGTCCACCCCTTGCTGAAAATTAACCCTCTTTGCACAGATTTTTCAAATTCATTTCTCTCTCTAAAATCCCCTTTCTCTCTCTAAATATCTTGATCACTAACATAGTTTAATCTTGTTTAAATGTGATCTAATCTTCTATCATTTCCTTCTTCCCTCATGTGCAAGAGAAGAACTTCGATCATCTTCAAGATCCGAAGTTAGTGATCCTAGTTTAGTCCATTTGTAGCATTTGGGTTACATATAAGATCGAGTCAATGTCCCTTCCAATCTTTAGTAGTAGTAGATCCAAATGATGAATATATTTGGATGGTTTGATTGAGGGTTGGTTAGTATTTAGGCCTTAAAATACTGTAGGTGAAGTGTAGATAGGTTTCTAGCTCAGATTAGGACTCGACATCTAGCTTAGTTCAAAAATAATGAAAGCGCCGCGGTTTAAGAGTTAGGCCATAAAGTTTGTTTATGTTAGGCCATACAACATAACGGGTTTGGTTTATACCCGAAGAAGAACTCCGACATCTAGCTTAGTGTCGGAAAATAATGTAAGATTGTATAAGGTTTTCACCGGCCGAAAGGGAGCTGTTGAATAGAGAAATAACTCTCGAGTTGGATACTCGGGAGTGGAGTAGGGCGAGAGAGTAAGCTTCGACCGAACCTCAATAAATCACAGTGTCGGTTTTGCATTTTCTGTTACCTTTCGCTTTACTTATTTTCTTTACATTTATCCTTTACTTTTAAACTTGCATTGTGTCCATAATGGTGTGATGGTTGTGTATATCTTTGTTAGTTAAGGTTTGTATCTCTTGTTCTAAATATTGTGAGTATGATTATATTGTTAGAATATGTGTTAGCTATTATAAACCAATTATCAAAACTTCTCATATTGCGTCAAACTTGATTGGTGATTTGATACAAAAGATCTAGTCTGAAAACCTCTTCTGGAGGCGGTCCCATAATTCAGGCGGCCCCCTGATATACTTGGCGGCCCCCATATATATATCGGACCACCAGTAGAAGAGTGATGTAATCTTTGATTTAAAGTCTTTTAATGGAAGCGTATTCACCCCCCCCCCTAGGGTTTCCACAATATCCTCTAATTTGCAAGTTTTACACACGTAAAATATTTATAAAATATTATACTTCAAAGAGCAATTAAGAAAATTCCCTAAGGAAAATTCACTCTCAAAAATATATATAATATAATATATAATACCTATATTAGACCGGGTAAGTATGATCACCCGGGTCGTTTCCCTAACGACTAGTGAAATTGAAACCACGTTTTAATTTGGATTCTGATTTGAATGAGCAAATTGATGATTTGATTATCTAAAGAAACAATTAAAATGGACAATTAAAAACAATTAAATAATTAAAACACGACAAATAAACAAGTAAACAAATTTTAATCCCTAAAAATGTAAACTAAAATTATAAACCTAAGATAGGACAAAAGAAAATTTTAGGAAAAGAAAAACATTTTTTTTTGGCTTTTTAGATTAAAAGATATAATTTTTCTAAGTTTTAAACTAATAAAAAATAATAAAACTCTTAAAATAAAGTCCTAGAAATTTTATAAAAATTACACTAATTAAAGAAAATGTGCAGAAATTTTCTAAAATAAAAGCCCTAATTTTTATCTTTTTATAAAAGTTTAATTTAACTAATTAAAACCTAACCCTAATTATTAATTAAACTAAATTAACTAATTAAAAAACTAACTTAGGGACTAACTGTGTAAAAGGCTTAAGGACTAACGGGGCTAAAACATTTAACGAGCAAGGATTAACTGAAAAACAATTAAAACAGAAAATTTACAAGAATGGTCCCTGAGGTCCTACCCCGATAACAATCAAAGTCCAATTATAAGCTCAAATTCTAAAAGTGCTTATCACTAAAAACTTGAAAGAGCAAAGTTGTAAAGGAAGCTAGTGGGAACAAAATTAATAAAAGCTACTTGGGCTAAAAATAACAAATAAGCTCAGTAAGAGCTTATTTTTGAACTGGCCTCAGAAAGGAGGGTTTAACCCTTGGTTTTAGAAAATAAACTATAAAAAAAACTTAACACTAGATCAAAATGTAAAAGGAAAGAAGTTCTAATGAGCTTAACCTAAAAATGAAAAGACAATAGATCTTAAAGTTCTTTTAGACTACTGAAAATGAGGAGGAAACAAGCAAACTCAGATAATAAGGCATTTAGCACAAAAATCAAATAAGCTAAAAACTTTAAAAAAAACTAAGCTAGACTCTAAATCTTTAAGGACTTATCAAACTACTTATAATCTATCTATATAAACTGAAAAATCTAGAATCATAAGCTAAATTAACAAATTAAAATCCTAAAATTCCTAAGTACTGTTTTTGGCTTTTTAACTTTTTAAGGACTTTTGACAGCAAAATAAGCTAGGAGAATAAGCTAGAAAATGTAATCTAAAACTTATTCTATATTAAGCTATAGCTAATCTTAGCCCTACTTGAATCTAAGATCCTAAATCCTATTCTTACTTAACTAAAAATTAAGCCAAAGGTGGCAGTACTAACTTGTGACAGCAGTACTAACTTTTAGTTAGTACTGGTGCACTTTGGTGAATTGTGGCAGCAAATTAAGCTAACTAATAAGCAATAAATCTAAATCTATTACCTAATCTATATTAAGCTACCTCTAAACTATATACTACCTTAATTTGAAAAGCTAAGTCCTAAGATTACTTGGCTTAATCTTAAGCCAAAAGTGACAGCAGTACTAACTTGTAGTTAGTACTGGTGCACTATGCACAAGTGCAACTCAAAAGTGCAGGCTTCCTAAGGGAAACCTTGCACTAAACACACTCTACTAGAGTGTATAGACAAAGTGCAAGCAAGATCTAAGCCTTAAGGGCTTTGGATCAAAGTTTCACAAGCAAAAAGATAGTCAAAAACTGCCCTGGTGTAAAAACAAAGATAATAAGCCATATCTTTTGAAATTTTGAACTCTAACTTATAAAAACTAAATGAAAACTAATCTTAAATGAAAACTCAGCTGACTCAAGCAAATTTCACAAGTAATGTTCACCCCTTAAAAAGTGACAGATTTAAGAAAAGCTTAGAAATTAAAATCTAATTGACAACTCCTGAATACCAGATAATTAACTACTTAAAACAAGCTTAATGATCATGAATTAACAACTGAATAAGCAAAAATCTAAGTTCTATAACTATGCTACTATATTTTTTTGGTTTTTTCAAGGTTTTTTAAGACAAATATATGTAAATCTATGATTCAAACTAAGGAAGTTAAAAACAGATAGACAACTATGATGATTAAGCTAGATAAAACTCAAATAAGCACTGATAAGCAATTTCAATAAGCAAATAAGCAGATCTAAGTTTAGAAAGCAATAAGATCACTATTTAAAGCTAGAATAAAAGGAAATTAAAGAGAAACTTACAAACTCCTCTAGCTAAACAAGAGGTCTCATATAAGAGCAGCTACAGGCTCTCCTAGCTTATGAATAAGCTAGGAGTTAAGTCCTTGAGAACCCTTCCATGTTTGGTTCTCCTTCCAAAAGCTCAATCCCAATGAATTCCATGGTAAATGTAAGTTACACTATTTTAAGGTTTGGAAAGGATTAAATCTGAATTGATTAAGCTCTATTTCAGCTTATAGACTGAAAGAGCTTATTAAGAGCTTATTGAGAGAATTTAGCTTAGTTAAGAGAGCTTATGAAAAAGAAATTGGGAGAGATTAAGAAAAACTGAATTTCATTAAAAGAAAACTTGCTTACAATACTTTTAAAGGAAAATTACAAGATTAAAACAACATTAAGCTAAGAATTAAATTTTAAGCTATAACTAAATTAAGCTACGTCTAGATGTGTGTGTGTGAGAGGTGAGGCTCTATTTATAGCCTGCCTTGGATCCTTCTAGCCTCTTGCCTTGCTCTCCAATCCTTTTAATCCTGGCCAATCATTTCTTCAATCATTTGAGCATCAATTGTGGCCGTTTGATCAAATTGTGCACTCAAGGATTGCCAAGCTGTCATTCCTTGATGTGACAGCTTGTGCTTTCTTTGTGAGTGAGTTTAGTGCAAATCCCACATCTCTTGTGTGCTTTACCATTGCTGACGTGTGAGGTGAGCTTGAGTGAGGATAAGTAACCCCTTGATTTGACCCTTCATTTGTATACTAGACCACTTGAATAGACAATCGCACCCTTTAATTTTCAAAAGCCCTTTGTTTTTGACTGGGGGTGAAAGGAGAGTGACGATGAACAGTAAAATGGGCCTTCGCGCGTTTTTTTCTTTTTATAACTGAAAGAGGGGTAAAACGGTTTAAACTTTGGCCTTATGACACAAATGGTCCTTGTCTTCTCTTATCCTTTTTCTAGTTATAATTAACTTTAGAAAATTGCAAAACTGGCCCTTGTGTTTATAAAAAAGGAAAATGGGTTAGGGACTTGGGCTTATGAATGGGCTTTTGGGCCAAATGGATCCGGGTGAGGACTTTTAGGGTTTTTCAGGCCCATTAAGAGGTGAGGGGCTATTTTTGGACTTTTGTGAAACTTAGAGGGTTAAAATGGAATGTTTTGGGTCTTGTTGACTTTTGTTGACCATGATTTGACTGAGGCTTGACTTTTCTGGCTTCGGCTTTGATTCTTTGGCTTCTTTTTGTACTCTTCTGATTCTCGTGTCCGTGCTTGCTCGTTTTTGACTGTTTTCTTGTGATTTTTGATATATCCGTACCTGCACACACAAAACACAAATACAAGCATATTTTTGCCATTTTTGGTCTGTTTTGGGTTTAATTGGGTTATTTTAGGTACAAACGGATATGTGTATTCTACACTTATCAAAATTCCCCAAACTAAACGATTGTGTGTCCTCACGCAATATCACATGCCTTATAACCAAATACCTCGAAACTTCCCCAAACTAAACCTTTGAAAAGTAGCAAAGATTTTTGTTGAGAGAGTTAAGAGATCACAAGTTATAAAACACCCGAATTCCCATTTTCAAAGATTTTTCTCTTTTTATGATTTTTCTTGATAATTAACTACCTAACTACAACTTATTTGTGTTGACATAATGTATTGTTTTCATTACCTCATTGGTAACTTTTAGGATCATAGAACAAAAAGCACAATTAAGTGTCTAAAAGATAACTTCATCATCCCCGATTTTTCACTTTTCCCATGCTAAGCTTAAAAATAAGATCACTGCTAATTACGAACTAAGATGCTAAGACTACTTATAATTACAACTTGTGAATTCCTCTTCCCGACATAAATCATATATTTAGGTGTGTGTGTTCAAATTAATTTAAACCATTAAATCCACATATTTAGATAGATGAAATCCGACCAAGCTTTACACATGGGCCTTTTGGGCTAATATGTTAATCACTTAGTAGAATCACAACTCAAAGCAAACAAAAACCTCCTTAGCTAAGACATCATTGGTTCACTTGTCCCATGAATGAATTTCTTCTCTAGCAATCCCACCGTCATCGGGTAAGTGCTAAGGCTTTTGACGCCCCATCCGGAGAATACTAACCGAAACGTATGAACTTCCGATGAAAAAGTGTTATCCCAAAAGCTTAATCCATTTCACAACAATAAGCTATACCAATAAGCAAAAAAGTAGAAAAGAGATAAGAGAAAATTGGAAGATTTATTAGAGAGAAAACTAGAGATGGAAGATTACTCACACACACAAACTATGCAAATGGTAACCAACACCC
>BQNB010034152.1:10339-24177 GCA_026074375.1 Tanacetum coccineum
GAACCAACCTTTCTTAACCTTCTTAGCCCTGAAGTTCTTGACTTCCTTCTCTTCTCTAACTGCTTGACTCTCTTCTTTAAACTAGTAATCTCCTTTGCTTAAGCAGTCTTAGCTTTCTCCAAATCAAGAACTTTCTCTTGTAGGTTGGTACATAAATTCATCAATTCAAAAAGTTGCATACTATCCTCACCACTTTGAGGTGGATCATAGGAAGGGGTAGATACATGAGCCTCATCAGTAACAGGCTTTGTAGGAGCACTGTCTTTCCTCTGTTTTCTCCTTGACTTCTTCTTTTGAGGTTTAGATGATGATGGTTGAGAAATAATGGGTGTGAAATGGGAATCAAAAGGAGTAGTTGAATCTACACCTATATCTTCTAAAGCTTGAACCATCATTATGGAGAATAGTGGTGTAACCCTTCTAGAAAAACCCTTGCATGGTCTCTTCATGTTAGCAAACACCTTCTTGGTGTGGGAAGATGTAACATAAACCCTTTTATGTCTGGTCATCCCCTTAACTTGTTTGTCCAGGAATACTTGCACAAATCTTGGGTACATTAGAAATTTTACTCCACCATCCAAGTTCTTCACCATATTGTCAAAAATGTACTTCGAAAAGTTAAATGTTTAGTTTGTGGCAAGACATATGATAGCAGATGCCATAGTGCTACTAAATTCATTCCAGGTTGTAGTCTTAGCATTAAGGCATTGCAGTATGGTATTGGGATGAAAAATAAGCTTTATAGAAAGTAAGCTTTTGAGTAAGATGTTCATACCCTATTCTTTCCAGTTCTGCAAAAATTGAAGCAGTGGGTAGACAATCTATTCCTTTAGCATCATCCAGCTTAAGATCACTCCTTATACTAGTCTCAGTAATGATTACCTTCTTCTTGTCTACTAGGGCTTGTATTTGTCGTTCCTCATTAACGATTTTAGCCTTGGCAAATGCCCAGAATTGTTCAATACAGGTAGTATAAATGGTTGGATTAACCGTTAATGCATATTGGACATAACTTGCATTCAGGAAATCAATAATCTCCTCAAACCTACTACTTTCTTTGGGTTTCTCCAAAAACGCAAGCAAATTATGAGTTTTAGTAAACTTTAGGGTCGACATTGTGATGGGTTTTGATGATTAAATGGTATAATTGAGTTAGGGTTTATGATTAGAGAGTATATCAAGGTATAAAATCGAACGAATAAGTGATTAAAACCCTTAATCGAAGTATTTATGAAATCACCCTTAACATCATTAACTTGAACTGACAGCATTAAGTTAAGCCTAACAGTATTAACTAACCCAACAGTAGTAAGTTATGCCTGGCAGCATTAACTTATGCCTAACAGCAGGAAGTGTATGCCTAACAGCATAAACTAATACGGGTAGTAGTAAATTAAGCCTAACAGCATTAACTTAAGCTTAACAACATTAAGTTTTAAGCTGAGCAGCATTAACTTTAAGACACCAGCATTAACCCCAATTTCTTTCCAAAAAGCATTTCCATCATCAATTGTGATTCTCACAATCTCTCTTTCTGTTTTTAATCTCACTATATCTCTTATTTCTTTTTCTCACCAATGCACTCTTTCTGTTTTCATCACACATCACTCTTTCTGTTTTTCAGCTCACTATATCTCTCTTTTCTTTTTCTTACTAATTCAGACAGTTTTGTATAATGTTCTATCAATTCCATTAGTTTCATGTTGTCCTCCCCACTTCCAAGTGTGTTAACTCTTGAGAGAGGTGGATCATTGGACTGTTTAGATGCAACCTCAAACCTAATTTGAGCTTTTGCACCCCCTAATATGGTATCTTGGCACCTAGGACCACTATATGAACCAGTTCCTTAAGGAAAAGATTCATGCCATAAATTGGGTCTTATTAATGTTACCACTGTCCTGCTCTGCTTCTAAGCTAGAAGCAGTAGTGGCAACCCTTTCCATTCTGTCTTCCCACTCCTTATAGACAGTCTCATATGCAACAAGGTGAATATGTCCACTAGACTAAGATATCTCAGTGGGCCTTTTAGCTTTCCTAGGTTTTTGAGTCTTTTTGGTTTATGATTGTGATAGAACAGTGATTAGTTCAAGATTAGATAATGATACAGTTGTGGATGTGTGTTGGGGATGAGTGGGTTGTCCTGACCATTCACCCACTTCTGCTTAATGATACATTCCCTTTTATCCAATCTTAATTAACCTCCCCTCAAACAATACTTCAGAGATTAAGTAATCCAATGCTAGCAATCAGAAAGTTAAACCTGCTAACATCAAAAGCCTTTGTAAGAAGATCTGCAACAGTGTGGTCTATATGAATCTTGATCACTTGAATCAACTTATTCTCATAAGAATCTCTGATGAAATGATGCCTTATTTAAATGTGCTTGGTTTTAAAATAAAACACTAGATTCTTTACAATACAAATGGTGCTTTCATTATCAATGTGAATCTTGGTGTTCATGAAGTTGAACCCATAATCAAGCATTTGATTTTGGATCCATAACACCTGCCCACAGCAATTAGCAGCAGCAACATACTCTACTTCAGTAGTAGAATTGGCAACTATAGTCTGCTTCTTACATTGCCATGAAATCAACCTTTTGCCAAGAAATTGACAACCTCCTGTTGTGGATTTCCTGTCAAGGCTAGCTCCAACATAATCACTATCAGAGAAAGCTTCCAAGTCAAATGGTGAATCCCTAGGATACTAAAGGCCTAATTTGGGTTGACCTTTCAAGTATCTAAAGATCCTCTTCACAGCATGAAGATGTGAGACTTTAGGAGTAACTTGGAACCTTGCACAAGCACAAACAGCAAACATTATGTCAGGCCTAGAAGCTGTTAAGTACATCAATGATCCAATCATTGATCTGTATAAGTGAACATCCACATCCTCAGCTTCTTCATCCTTGAGCAATGCCTTGTTAGTCTCAATTAGAGTGCTTGCTATCTTCATAGTGGCAAAATCAAACTTCTTCAATATATCAGCTACATAATTGTCTTGGCTGATGAAGATTCCATCATCTTTCTACTTCACTTGTAATCCTACGAAGAAAGTGAGCTCCCCTATAGAACTCATCTGGAATCTCTTGTGCAACATATGCTCAAACTCAACACATAAAGACTTCTTTGTAGACCCAAAGATGATGTCATCAACATACACCTGTACTAATAGGATATCACCTTTGTCCTTCTTGATGAACAAAGTCTTATCTATAGTGCCTCTTCTAAATCCATTTTCTAATAAGTAGGTAGACAAGGTCTCATACCAGGCTCTAGGAGCTTGATGTAGACCATATAAAGCTTTTTCTACCTTATAAACTTTGTCAGGGAACTGTGAATCTTCAAAACCAGGAGGTTGGCACACACACACCTCCTCTTCAAAAGTACCATATAAAAAGGCACTCTTCACATCCATCTGGTACACAATAAACCCCATAAATGATGCATAGGCCAAAAATAACCTGATTGCTTCTAACCTAGCAACAGGAGCAAAAACCTCATCATAATTAATTCCTTCTTCTTAGGTGTAACCTTGTGCCACCAGTCTTGCCTTGTTTCTAACCACAATACCTCTATCATCTTTCTTGTTTCTGTACACCCATTTAGTACCAATGGCCCTCTTGCCATGTGGTAAATCAACCAAAGTCCAAAACTTTTTTAATTTAAACTGTAGAAGCTCATCTTGCATTGCTTCTATCCAACCTGGATATGTCAAAGCTTGGATCACCTTTTTGGGTTCTACTTGTGATAGAAAACAAGCAAACAGACAATTTTGAAAATCTTTATGGTTGATTCTCTGTTGCACTGAACTAAACATACCATGTTCAGTCACATTCTTTGTCATCCTTCTGGTTTGAGGTGCTGAATGTATATCTCCAATGATTTGTTCAAGTGGATGATCCTTGTGAACTCTTGTAGTTGGAATAGGACTGACAGGCACATTTGTAGCCAAATTGTTCATGTCAGCCTCTGCACCAACTTCTTCATCATCATCAGAATAAACAATCTCTTCCAAATTAGCATATTTGGATCATCAATACATCCATAAACTATATTCTCATCAACAACATTATTTTCTATGTCAGCAGCACTAACAGTTAGACTAACAATATTAATGTTGTTAGTGTTGTTGACATTTGCATCCTGCTCTTGATTAACTCTTGGCTCCTCTGTATTTGGCACCTCACTATCTTCATTCTCTTGATGTTCAGAATCTATCTTTTCCTCCTCCCCTGATGGTTTGAATCCAGCATCAGGAGAATCCTTTGAACTTTTAGAGAGTGATGGATCAGATGTCAACAATGGTAGCAGTATATACTTTTGATCAGGTACTATTTTCTTCCCATCTTGACCTGCATCAATGTTTTCTTTGGTACCTGCATTACCATTAGTTTGATTCCCTGCAACAACTGGCTTATAATTCATAGATATTGTTAGAGCATCTATATCAAAAAGCCAATTAGGTCCATTTCCTGCAATATTAGGTGTTTCTTCACTAAACTTAACATGCAGGTTCTCTTCTACTATCCTAGTTCTATTTTTATCTTAAGCTTATGTTGCAAACCTGTTATATCTTATCTTATCTATTTTTGCTTATCAACTTAGATTATATAATCATATCGGTATAGGTCGAAAGACCCGTTATGATCTATGTGGTTTTAAAGATTTGTCTATGGTCTTTAACGTCTGTGCTGAGAAATCCACTTTCGTAAATTGATAAACAAAATAAGCTTTGATATAATAATAACTGGATTATTTGAGTGACACATTTGGTCTAGTTAACTAAATATAAGTCTTAAGTTAATCAAGTTAATTCGTAAAAACGTTTTCTGACGAGAAATCATTTTTATAAATTAAAGTCCCATCTTCAAGGTCAAATCATTTCCAACACTTATGAATTATTCTCAACTATCCGAGTAGTCATCTTTATTATCATTGATAAAACTAAAGTTATTTTCAAAATTGTTAAAGTCTATTTTCTTTCTGATTATTTGAACACTACTCTAATCCCTGTGGACGACCTGGTCTTACCTAAAAAGATTATACTGCATACGTGGGTTATACTTTTACCCGTGTGTTTCCATATAATTGTCCGGTATTTTCAGTCTTATAAATTTAAAGCTTTTGAAACACATCAAAGTTTTTGGCGCCGCTGCCGGGGATTTCTTAGCTGTTTATCTTTTCTAGGAACTCAAAGCAAGACATGATTTTCATCAAGTAGCTTAAAGTCAGGAGACAAAACAACACATTCAGTGTCTGTAAAAAGAACACTTTTTTTCTTGTCACACATTTATGAGACTAAAAAGGTTAAACTTAAGCTCCTTAACAAAGTACACATCTTCAAAATCTAATTTACCTGTACTGATTTTACCTTTACCAGTAATTCTACCTCCTTTGGGATCTCCTCCAAATGCAACAAATCCACCATCAATTTTTTCATAATCTGAGAGGTAGGACTTGTTTCCAGTCATGTGCCTAGAGCATCTACTGTTAATTACTCCTTTTTCCTGCAATTCTAGCTGTGGATTGCTCTGCACAAAAGTAAGAGAATCAGGCTCTCTTAGGGACCCAAGCCATTACAGACTTGGATCTGCCTTGTGCATCAACATAGTCAAATCTTTTAAAATTCATTGATGCACCATTGTGTCTGAAGACATGGTCTAAAACCTTTTGCTTTGGTCTCCAAACCTAACATGCTGAGGCCTTAACAGCATTAGCCTCATTTCCCTTATTATTACTTACTACTGCTTTTGGCCTAGCAGTAGTAACATCTCCCTTAACAGTATTAACTTTTTCTTTTAAATTATTGTTCTTATTTGTTGTAGACTTGTTAAAGGGCCTTCTAACATGTGTATGTGCTTTATTTAAAACATTTGATGCTTTCCTTGCACTATTCACTATTGGTCTTATATAGGTAGTATTAATTGGTCTGGCAGTATTAACTAATACTGCTGCTTTTGAAAAGTTTTACCCAACAGTATTAAGTGATTTAATGCCAGATTTTATTAAGACTACTTTTGGAATAAAAATTACTTTTGGATGAGGGTGTCATTCTTTGAGAATTTTGATGATTTTCCCTTCTATCATTGTTCCATATAGTTTTCTCTACCATTTTCTTTTCATACAAATCACAATCTTTGATCAAATGATTAAAGCTGCCACATTCATAACAAGCTTTATTTTTAAACTCAAAATTACTTCCTAATTTCCGAGTCATCAAGTTATTCCAGTTTCTCTGGTTACCTCTTGGGCTTTGACTGTTTTTCCTAGGGTATTTAGCTTGCTTTTTATTCTCTATCTTCTTAACAGACTCCCTAGGTGTTTTCACATGCTCATTAGATTTAACAAATTCTGTTTTGGCAAAACTAGGTTTTCTCTATTTAGACTTAAACTAAGTCTCATTCTCATCCTCACTATCAGATATCCAGTCTTCAATAAGTGGTTCACCAACAGACTTAGGTTTTGACACACTAGTCTTAGCTTTACTTGTTGCAGCATCAGGTATACTGGTTACTGACTCACTAAAAACATATTCTCCCTCATCAGCAAGTATCAAATCATATTTAGGGGGCATGAAGTTCCCAGTATAGGGAGGGGGAACAACATGATACTCTTCACTTGTTTTGTACCTTTCATTTTCCTGACTATCAAACACATGACTATCAACCACTTGACTATCAAACCCCACACCAGTCTTGAACTTATCACTTACTTGAATCTCTAACAGTTTGCTTAGATTTTTAGATGAATTTCCAAACTTTTCTAAGGTAAGTTTTAAATCATCTCTTTCCTTTTCAGCTTTTTCAAATTTCTTTCTAAGCTCTGTTAGTGCATTATCTCTCAACTTAATATCAAGTTTTAAAATCTTTATGTCTTCTTAAAAAACAACCTCATTCTTTTTATACATATCTAGTCTAGCCTCTACAGATTCTAGACCTGCTTTATAAGCACCTACATTTAATTGAGACTTATTAAAATCTTTTGTCAGATTATCATAATGTTCTTTGAGAGTTTCATAAGATTTTAAACATGCTTTAGAACAAGTAGATACCTCAGAATCTGAGCTTGAAGAACTTGAAGATGTATATGCCATAAGTGCAAAGTTTGTAGGTCCTTCTTCAGCCTGATCACTCCAGTCATATCCAAGTCCATCTTGAGCCACCAAAGCTTTTGTCTCTGTTGTTTCCACTGTCACATTCCTCCTTACAGGTTCTCTGTTCCTGTTCTCTCTTGGAGCCCTGCACTCCCTTGCAAAATGACCCTTTTTATGACAGTTATAGCATTCCACCTTTGATTTGTTAAACCCTATGGTCTCAGAACCATTTGCATTAATCTTCCTTCCAGTCTTATTTAGAAATCTTCTGGCTCTCATGGTCAACATAGCCATCTACCACTTTAGATCCATCTCTTCTAAGTCATCAGCATCAATCTGTTGTAAGTCCTCATCATTTAATTGTGGACTGTTAGATTGGTTTGCAAAGAAAGAATAGATCACAGCATCACTCATACTATCAGTATTGGCAGAGTTAGAACCATAAGCTTGATTGGAACTGCCAGAGTTATTGGAAGACACAAAAGCCACATTCTGTGAATTTTGGTTTGAGCTTGATGACCCTTTAACTTCAGTTTCATAAATCTTCAGATTGTTGTATAGGTCATCCATGCTTAAGGTGTCTAAATCAGGTTTGTTTCTCCAGATCAAGGTATGAGTCTTCCATTTTGATGGGAGACTTCTTAGAAACTTCAGATTCATATCTTCTTGAGAAATAGTTTCACCCAGAATCTCTAGCTGACTGATAAGCTTTTGAAGCTTATCATAGGTTTGATCAAGTCCTTCTGAGCTTGATCCATTGAAATTCTTATATTGTTGCTTTAGAAGTGTCTTCTGAGTTTTCTTTGACTCCTTATTACCTCCAAACCTTTTCTCTATGGCATCCATCAGAGTCTTGGCACATTTGTAGGTATTAAAATTTAGTTGATGTTCATTTGGAAGAGCCATCAACAGTGTACCTCTTGCCTTTAACTCATTCTTCCTTGCTAACTTTTCCTCTGTAGTTGTAGGAGGATATGTTTGCTCAACACCATTAACATTTCTCTTTGGTGGAGGTGAGTCTCCATTTACTATTACTTCCCAAAGAGCATAAACTGTCATTAGGAAGTACTGTTCTATCCTTATTTTTTAAAGCTCAAATTCTCCTGGATTGAGTACTAGAAGTTTTGCAGCAGTAACCATTGTTGAAGATCTTGCCTCCATGTTAAACAAATAGTTCTGATATGTGTAGTTTGTTTCTTCTAATTTAAAGTTTCTCAACAAGCTCTGATACCACTTGTTGATCCCACTTGAATAGATCTTGCTTATCTTGTATGAAGCTTAGTTGTATTGAGTAAATCCAAGACAACTATGGTAGAAACTTTGATTATGAATATCAAAGACTATGCAAAATCTAGTCAATGATACTAAGAAGAATTATTTATAAAACAGTAACACAAAATTAATAACAAGACAGATTACCAAACTTTCAGCCTTAATATGAAACGAATACTCTTAATAATGTTAGGGTTTACAAAACCTTGAAGCTACGAATATCAAAGATGTACATCTAACATTATGCCCTAGGACCTCCTTTTATACACTAAGGAGTCCTACAAGGCTTACAATATTTTCTTAACTTATCAAGATCTTTTCTATAAACAAACGTAATCTTTTAAACAAATAAGTTATACATATCTTCTTTACAAATAACTAATACTTATCTTCGTAAGTATTCTTGTTCTTCAATCAATCTTTGATCTCATCTCTGTCAGCATATTCCTTCCAGCAGTAGTAATCACTCAGCAGTTGTAACTGAGCAGTAGTAACTGAGCAGTAGTAACTCTAAGAATCATCTTGAAGTCTTTTAAACCCAACATTTTCTATCATCATTATCATCCACCTCTAAAAGTCAGTGTTCCTTTTTCAAGGTGATGTCGACCCATTGTCGTGGTCTAGCATCATTCTTTCCATATGATGGTTCATCCTCAACTAGTGTCATGAAAGCCTTAATGGAATTAAATTCATCATACTCGAATGACAACGCTTCTTCATCCCAATCATAACCTTTTTGCTTTTGCACAACGCTTCCTATTATGGAAGTTTATGACACGTTTGGTACGAGGGAATGCCGTATAATGGAATCGTAACAGAGAAAAGTAAATCATTTTAGAGAAAGAATAACAATTTTACTGTTTGATACAAATAAAGAAAGCGCGTGATATAGAGCATTCTCTAGTTTAGTTATGTATACATAAGAATAAAAATGGATTTTATCATCTAAAATTATCTTTTAAACCTTCGATTACCCAAATCAAAGCAACATTGAATGTTCATTTTTAGGTTTGATAAATTGGGTATGGGTAGGGATCTTGTGAGAAGAAAACATAAAATGAGAAGGATGAGAAATAACTAGAACCACACATTTTATGAGATTCATCGACTTGAATTACATGCATCTTTATTCATTTAGATGCATCCCAATTAGTTTCGAAAGTGATTTTGAAGTGAAAACGATGTAAAGTAGTACTAGCAAAAAATTTGACCCATAGAGGATGAATAATACATAGGATTCACATAAGTTGATAAAATACATCTAATATACGTATATGCATCTTATTTTTTGCTACAAAATATATTAGGGTGCATCTAAAAGATTAGGATGCATCTAATTGAAATCGATGCATCTCCAATGTGTGATTATAGTTATTTCTCATTCTTCGATTTCTTCTCATTTATGCTAACCTTTTATCGCAAAGCAACATTGAAGGTTCTTTATTAGGTGCAATTCGTAATTATGTGCACAATTGAAAGATAATTTTAATAACACTAATTTATAATATTTGTGGTAAATTTAGAAGAAACCCAAACATAAAAAATGATACAAACGTTTGAATAACATTTTTATAAGAAAAGTTTAAATCATAAATGTTGATATGAAGATTTGATATCAACTATAAATATTTTCTCTCATTTCTTCACTATTTTAACAAAATGCCGAGAATGGAAAGAGAATCAAATATCGATTCACTGATTTCCTTCTTAAAACAAAAACAAATACGAGAATGCTTCTTCATTATGTTTCTCAGATTTTCATTCATTCATACCAAACATCCCTTTAAAGAATTTGTTTTGATGGTTTGGAGTGAATGATGTGTTTGGTTGATGTTTGGGTTTGTGTTGGAATCTGGATGATGATGGATATGATGGAAAAGATGTTTCGTTGTTAAGGCAAATCCTTTTGAAAGTTGCATTTTCTTCCACAGCCGAAACAAGTTTCTTTGACTTGTCAATTGGTGCCATGGTTGCTACAACTCTCTATTTTCAAGGTCATTCAACAAGATTTTAAGCCTTGTGTGAGTTTGTGTAACGTTTTCACCATCAAATGCCTGAAAGGTATTGAATTTCAGCCACACGGCAGCAATCTTGGTGCCCCTTGTTTTATGGTTCCTCATGACCTAAAATGAGATCATTCCACATATCTTTAGCACATCTGATGACAAACTTCATTATGTCATTTGGAAGACTTGAGATAATAATACTTTTTAGTCTCTTATCTTGGTTTGCAAGTCTACTTTCATTAGAGGTCCATTGATTTTATGGCTTAGCCAAAACGTTTTCTGGTTTGCAAGTCTACTGTTAGGCTAAACGTAATGGGACGACCTTTTACGGTCGGTCGTCCCATGTGGCAATAAAAGGGACCTGGTCACCTCACTACGCCGACCGAAGCAAAACCTGGTTACCCCAACCTTTGCAAAGTTAGGGTCTTCTGCACGACCTTATAATTGGAGGAAGATTTCATATTAAAAAAAATTAACTCTTTCTTTTATATTTTTATTTATCGCATTAACAGGTAAACTACACAACTCTAAATGCATCCCTATAAATACTTGTCCATTTCCTTGAAATGGATAAGGTGAGAAACTTAACTCAAGTTACTTTCGGCCAACCACGGCTCGAACCGGTGAAGCTAATCCATCTTCACGCATATCACACACACCGGTCTTCGTATGAGAGTGTTATCCCGACTCTAAATCTTTAATCTTATCTCAGGGTTACTGAACTCGTGAAACCAAATATACGATCATCATTATCTAACCCAAATCACGTTTTACATGATACATAAATAATATTATTATTCTTTAAAGTATCCGTGATTCACGAGTCATTTAGTTTTCATAAAAAACGTCACTTTGAGAGGTTCGTGACTTCATGACATTATGGAAGTCATGAAAAATAACATGTGTCACTACCTCATTGGCGTAAAGGCAGTGTCGCGAACATTACGCTCATACATGTAGATGTTCCATGTACCCGACACCACAAAGGATGACACGCCATGTGTCACTCCTCTCCTTTCCTCATTAGATGTCCACCACGTGGACCAACATGGATCGTTGGATCGCATTTACAGGTAACACACAACTCTAAATGCATCCCTATAAATACTTGTCCATTTCCTTGAAATGGATAAGGTGAGAAACTTAACTCAAGTTACTTTCGGCCAACCACGGCTCGAACCGGTGAAGCTAATCCATCTTCACGCATATCACACACACCGGTCTTCGTATGAGAGTGTTATCCCGACTCTAAATCTTTAATCTTATCTCAGGGTTACTGAACTCGTGAAACCAAATATACGATCATCATTATCTAACCCAAATCACGTTTTACATGATACATAAATAATATTATTATTCTTTAAAGTATCCGTGATTCACGAGTCATTTAGTTTTCATAAAAAACGTCACTTTGAGAGGTTCGTGACTTCATGACATTATGGAAGCATATTAATTTATGGAAATACTTGAAGTAAGTAAGTTGGACAAGAATATCGCATTTGTTCTTTTCTATTCTCTTTAGGAAAAGTGTTGTTCCTAACTATGGAATTAGTTAGCCATCAATTATGATATGCTATTGAATACTGAGTAATGAACTTAATAAGTATATATATTACCACTCACTAGATGTATAGTATAATTTCAAACTCATGAGGTAAGGTTGGAAATGCCTTCATCAACAAAGACCACTCACGGCTTAAGTAGAGGTATTTTTCACTCTGGTGAACATGCATCGAATTCTTCTCCATACATGTATAGTGTTGATCTAAATTGAATATCATTATGTGATTGTGCAGGCCAGTAGATGTATTATATAGCAGCAGAGATAAGAAGTCGGCAATAAAAGAAATAGCCGGTGAGATGAATTTGACAAGCAAAGAACTATATATAGTTGAACGGAAGAGTTCAATGGGAAATACCACAAGCCATGAGCATTCAGTTAACCTTTCCGGTACTTCCTGCTCCCTTCAAAATCTATTCGGTAATTTCTGCCATACAAGTCAACTTTAGTAGCATTAGAGTTCGGAAACCAACTTATATTCTTCTTAGTTAAAAAAATATCCACTATTATTAGAAGTTATTAACAGTATGTTCTTCCTAATTATGTTGAAGAAAATAGAGCCGCTACCTAGAATTTGGTGTTCCGTTGTATGAAGCATCACTCAACGGTGATTGGGAAACTGCTAAGTTAATCCTTGACAAACGCCCAGAGCTGGTAAGGTTTTGTATCAGTAGGCAACTTGGCACAGCACTTCATGTTGCAGCCATGACAGAAGAGACCAAGATGACCCTACAGTTTGTCCAGAATCTGGTAAATATGATGACAAGGGAGGAACTAGAACTGCCGAACCAATTTTCCAACACTGCCTTTTGGATAGCATCTGCAACAGGAAATGTGAACATGGCTATGGTTATGATGGAAAAGAATCCTAGCCTGCTATACATCCGTGGCGCTAATAGCCTTTTGCCATTGGCCAAAAGTGCTTCAGGAGGGAAATACAAAATAGTGAAGTATCTTTATGATGTATCTCAAAAGATGATTGGTGGTCATTGGACAAATGAAGATAGGGCATTAGTACTCGTGAACTGCGTTAAGCGTGAGTTATTTGGTAAGTTATTTGGTTCTAGTTAATATATTCTTGTGTTTCTTATTATTATTGATCGCACAACTTGTTCCAATATAGCAATGATCCATTGCTTGGACATCACATGATCACCGCACTCTTTCACTTATGACTTATGATTATTGCCTTTTACTTTAAAATGTACGTCAAGCAAGTATTGAAAATTTACCTTGCCTAAAAATTGTTATTTTTTGTTTCATTTGTTTTCTTGATGTCATGCACTAAGTGATTGTCATAATATAGATATTGCGCTCCAAATTGTGAATGACCTTCCAGAACTTGCTGCAACTGTGTCTGTACTCAAAGTTTTGGCTCGAAAGCCTGATGCATTTGCTACATTAGAAAAGAATATAGTCATGAGAATCATAGATCCAGGTAAGCGTTTTTTATATTCATATATATGACTCACATTTTCCTATAATGTGTAGTATTTGACTATTTGGTTGTTTTTTATTTGGTAGTTATTTCTCCGGTTCTTCGATTTCTCCGTATGAAAGTACAATCTGCAGCTAAGAAGGATACTGATGCATTGAAATTACTGATAATCATTTGGAGACGTGTTTGCGAAACAATGTACATTGATGAAATTGAGGTTATGATGAAAGGGCCTCCTAGAATATTATTTGTTGCTGCAGAAAGGGGCAACACCAGATTTATAGTTGAGTGTCTTCGAACCTATCCAGATCTTATTTTTGATAAAAATGATGACGGGCTCACTATATTTCATATTGCTGTTCTGCACCGTCGTTATTGGGTCACGACCCAGCAGTAATCCCAAACATGGGTCAAACGGGGCAAAACAGCAACCCAACCCAAACCGCCACTTTGACAGTTAAATAAC
>BQNB010034152.1:27045-51812 GCA_026074375.1 Tanacetum coccineum
TTAGCTAGTAAGGCCCAGTTTATCGCTTATAAGCCACCCACTTTTGATTTTTAAAGAGCTTTGTCCCACTTCACGCACGCAATCTTCCTAACTTCATCGGTACCACCCCAAAAGAATCTTTGTCTAAAGCTTTCTAAATTCTTAATTGACAGGTAAGAACAATGGGTCACAACGGTATAAACATAATTGCGGAAGCAAAACCTTCGTTTGACACCACTTACCCAAACTCGTATGAACCTATGAGGATGCAAACAAATAGGGAAAACTAAAAACAACTCTAATCAGCCCCTGACAATCTCAAATCAGCCCCAAACAGCAGATAATAAGTGTAATCAAACACACATCAAGAACACAAAACTTTTAGCGTGGAAAACCCCAAAACGTGTAAAAACCACGGGACACCTAGTGCCGCTTAAATTCACTATCAACGAGGAGATGTACACAAGGTCTTCTCTAGATAACACTAGAGGTATATAACAAACATCATAATCTTAGAATCAAGCATCAAGATAAATGGCAACAATCAAAGAACAAGAAAGGAAGAATATCACCAAATAAGATGCAATCTGTCCAGGTATGAAAATGGACTTCCAGGCCTCAAAATCAAAATCCCAACGGTCAGAACCTTCCCCTCGATGTCAGGAAGCTACAGTCCGAAAATCATGATGATCCGACAGTGCAATCTCCGGTGATCGAAAAAACACTGCAGTTGGATTTGGGTGATATATTACTCTGAAAATCTTCTTTTTTTTCTTTTATTTTCTTCTCCTCACAACTCTTCACACATCTTACTACTAACCACAATAATAAGAGTCCTTAAATAGACCCAAGACGGGCCTCAATGTGTTGGGCTATTAATCCTCATGGGCTAAGAAAAAAAATACCCAACACATATTTGAAGTGTGACATATAGTTGAACTAGAAAACCATCAACCCCTTAAAAGAACGGTCTCCACTTGACTGCCTTAAACTAAGCAACAAAAATATGTATTACATATAGATGAACACAAAAAGATAACAAGATATAAGAAGCATGCAGTGTTAAATGCAATAAAACAAACTAAGTGGCAACAATTCCTTACATTGTTTTAAAGCACAAAGAGCTGCAATCACTAAAGGATGGTTTACAAAAGTTGCAAATGCAACAACCTGCAAATAAAAGCTTTTATCATATAGTAAAAAAGGAAGTTCGTGACATAAAAGAACAAAAACGTGTTATTTCATTACATATTCATACAATTTTCCCTACCGAGTAAGCACAATTCCACAAATTTCTAATCACTAAAGACATAGATTCAAATACCTAATAGTTCACTCTACATCTAACTACAGTCAAACCATAATTCACTGTTTCTCAATTACTAGTAATAAGTCAAGACCATAGTCACATGAAATGGGGATTGTTCTGGAATGTGATCGCGCTACAGCTCCTGAACTTTGAAAATTAAATCAAACAGGTTATGATTTAGATACAAACTGTTGGAGAACAAGATCATAAACCTTCCTATATTATTAGCCTTTGTAATTAAAACTTTAGTATATGTTTATTTTAATATGCAGACCTATGTACATGTAAATAATAGGTCTGCAGGATTCTAAGTATGGGTCATATGTATAAAATTCGACCTATATGACAGTTAATATAGGTTTTTTAGTTAAATACAGTTATGTAGGAAAAGGTATGACTTTTGGTGAACCATCACAATGGTTCATTACACCTTTTCAATTAGTATAAATAGATTGTAATCTGTATTATGTAATATAATTCAAAGTAATAAAAGTTTATCTTGTTTTTATCATCTTTACCCATTTACATTTACTGCATCATACACTCCCAAACACCCCTTTGTCTATAACAAATGGCTAATACGAATTCCTACTCAAGCAAATGGCCATGGGTTAATAGAAGTACCTATGGCCTTCCCAACACTTGGTATCAGAGCAAAAACTGGGGACATTTGAGAAGGAAACAACAACTTGACTTCATCTAGAGAAATCTGAAAAAAGAAAGACAAGACCAGGTTGGATCCTGCATGAAACAAATCTTAGAGGAATGCAAAAACATGTTGAAGAACAAAATGCAAGAAGTAATGCAGTACGACAACACCCTGAACCATCCTCAACCCTCAAACACTGCACAAAACAAGTACAAGAATTATAAATGTTTTCAGTGCAAGCAGTTGGGGCACATAATTAAATTATGTCCTATGGACAACAAGGATGAAGACATGCCTATGAAGACAGACACAAAAAACCTTGCAAGAGGAAAGGTGGAAGGATTTAAGACCACCAAGCCAATTGTTATGCTAAAGTACCCAGAGAGCATCTACTTCTCCACAACATGTATGATTAGAGGTACTGATCTTGCAAATTAGGATGATATATGGTATGTAAGCAATCAGATTGATAAGCATGTATGCTATAAGTTGGATACCTTTTGTAATATCAAGGAAGATTTCTCTGTAACTAAACTAGAAAACAAGATGAAGTTCCTTTTCACCTATGGTATTGGTGAAGTTCTGATAGAAGATGGTGGCCAAGGCTTTATAGTTCCAGGTGTACATTATGCACCAGAAGTAACTTTGAATATCCTTTTAATAGATTTGTTAGAAAAGCAAGGCTTTGAGGTTAAGTATGATGGAAACAGATGCACCTTGTCCTACATGTTTAATAACAAGGAAATTCAGATTTTTGATAAAGATAAGATGAGGACAATGGCTAAACTAATAACCTTAAGGCTACTTTGAATCCAGAAACAAAGAAAGTAATAAGACCTGGAACAAGACTTAATCAGAATTACAAAGAAACCTTAATCAACACAGGTTTCAAACCCTTAATATTTGTGGCCTTCTCTCAATTTTGATCAAGCATAGATGAATTTTATACACAGCCATGACAAATGGGACTTCTTCATAAAACAAGAAACAGGTTCAATAAGGTAGTCAAATGGTTCTATAACTACTACCTTAATAGATCACTTCCTGGGCCTATTCCTCCAATTATAAATGGAATACAGATTCATTTGTTTGATCTATACAAACTCATAGAAGGATTGGGAGGTTATCTGAGTGTGTATTTTTGTCAAGAATTTGACACAATTGGTGAGATTATGGGAATTTCAAGAGGATGAGAGGAAATCAATAATGCGACATTAAACTATATAGATATCTTGCATCTCCACGTCAGAAATTGCAAGAGCACCACAACAAGGATGCAAAAATACCATTGTGGAATCTGTATGGAAACAAGAAGACAAAGACAGAGATTGTCTTGGACCTCACCAATGGGACTTTGGTGAGAATGGTGCACCTATGACAAGGCCTGCAGTCCTAAGAGGAAAGAAGACATTGGAGGATTTTGGTGTCAAACTAGAAGACACAGGAGGCAGTCAAGAACAACCAATTTTCCGACTATCCCAAAAAGGTCAAAACCTGCATGAAATGTATTCAAGACCATCAACATAAGGATGCAAGAGAAGAAGGATCAAGCACCCGCAGCACATGTGAAACTCACTATCATCACTTGAAAGGCTGTCAAGACTTGAAGGCTTATAATCTTGGGAGGGAGACTGTTGGAGAACAAGATCATAAACCTTCCTATATTATTAGTCTTTGTAATTAAAACTTTGGTATATGTTTACATTTACTGCATCATACTGTCCTAAACACCCCTTTGTCTATAACAAATGGCTAATATGAATTCCTACTCAAGCAAATGGCCATGGGTTAATAGAAGTACCTATGGCCTTCCCGACACAAACCATGGCCTTGTCAACTCTTACCATGATATATTGGTAACGTGCAAACTTGATCGCAATTCATGGCTAGTAGTGTAGATTATGTTTCTCGACACAAGATTACTTGTGATCTACTCTAGACCGGCTCAAAATACACTCAAGTAGATTTTCAATTCGAGCTTAAGCACCAATGTACTAAACTCTTAAGCTCAATGGCGTTATCGCACTTTTAACCTTTGTCTATTTGTATATAATCACATTCTAATCAAGTTGAGTCCAGGAGAGCCGAGGTAGAAAATATTACTAATTACTAATCAATTTAACTACCGGTATAAAACAAAGTGAACCAATTAAACATAACATCATTTTTCACTTTAAAATTACATATACAACTACGTTAGTTTTTCGAAACGAACAGTTAACAACTAGTGACTGCTACTAGTGTTAGTTATGCCAAACATAAATGCTTTAATAAAACAAACAGCTAACAACTATGAACCGATTTTATAAAACAAACAACCACCGAATGTTTGGCAAAAATAGCGGTAGCACGAATAGTTGTTGTTTATTTTGATAAAAGTGTTTGGTAACCTAGATGTAGTATAACTATATTTACTAAGTGTAGACACCAGTGGCAAACAAGCGTTATATACTAAACGCTAAATGTTAGTTGCTTCACAAAGCTCCTAAACGCTTGCCGCCAAACTTAGGGTATGTTTGACGAAGATAGCAGTAGCAAGAAGCATTTGTTTTGATAAAGCATTTGGTAACATAGTTGTATAGTCATAATTAGTAAGTGGAAATGCTAGTTGCTCGTAAATGCTACTTGAAGTAACGTTTTGATATGGAGCGTTTAGAAAAAGTAGGAATGCTCGTTGCTTGTTTCCAAACAAGCATTATGTGCAAAAGGCTAACCGTTAGTTGCTAGTTGCTTCAAAACACTCCTAACCGCTTCCTACCAAACGCTTTTACAAAACAAACTAACAACTATAAAACAAATAGATACTTCTAAAAACTACTAAACGCTTTTATAATACAAACAACTATTGACATAAAAACCTAAAAACTCACACCAAATTCAAACATTTCAACAAACTTAACCAATATAACTACCCTGATTGCCTCTACCAGTAAACTTCATTTGACAATAATCAAAACAAGGTCTCCGTCTAAACAAGTTGTGAAACTCACTCGCTTTCACATCGTCCGATAATCCTGAAACGAAGTGCGTGTTTATCGCGTTTGGATCGGAGTATTCAAGTGAGGATAGCGTAGTATACTGGATGGTACGGATGTGGTATCGCCATTAATCGCTGGTCGGAAAAGTTTAATGTTGAATAAATAAGTCCAACAAACCTTGAAAGCTAGCGCGGAATATAGACTCAAAGAAAACACACACGTGACCCCAAACGTTACATTATATTAATTAACGAATGAGCAAAGAAGAATGTACGCACACGGTTTACCCTCGTACCAAACCTTTATTAAATCCCTAATAAAGTTATTACAACGAGGAAGAAGAATGAATAACTAGCATCCCCCCTCATCCTTATTTATAGAGATGAGGGGGTAGAAAACTTTCCTAAATCAAATAGGAAACATCCTAGTTATAATCTATTCCTAATCTAAATTACAATGTACACTTAACCCCCTAACCTATGTTAAGTTTACTCCTAATATCCTACAATTTCCACCTTAGGAGTAACACTTAAACATAACCGATACTCAGCATCTTTTCCTCGTGCTGGAACCTCGAATCGGGGACCACCTTGTCGACCAGGCATTGTACTTCAGTAATTTTCCTAGATTAGCTTTCATAGACTCCTTCACTTTCTTCTTTCCAGCAACATTACCCTCTGCACCCTCTTGCTCAGGTACTCCGGTTACCGTAATGTTTGCCCCCACCTTTATACCAAGGTGTACCTTTTCCTGCTCCTTTACCAAGCAGTCCGTGTTTGTCTTTTCTTCAGGTTGCTTGTCCTCCAACCGTCTTTGAGCCACTGCAGTATCATCGTTACTAACCTGAAAAACCTCAGCTTCACGATCCCTGCAGTTCCACCTCAAACCAAACATGTTTTTCATCTTGTACTCCATGGAATCCTGTTTCAACACCAGGACCAAGTTGTTTGAACCCAACTTGTTTGTGACCAAGTTGTTTGAACCCAACTTGTTTTGAACCTCCATGCTTTTGTACAATATTCTCATCGAGCTTTTCGATGTTTAACCTAGTATTCATACTAGTCATTCTTCTTTAACCTTGCTACAAACCTTGTCAAGTTGCTTTTTAACCAACTTTACTAACAAGTATCACAAGCCGTGTGTTAAACCCGATTTCTTGTAAACATTGATCTACTAACCTTTAGAATACCCTAAAGCTTTGATCTTTCCACCTCATGTCTACAACCTTGATATACCTTGTACTCCAAGTAATCACTTTTCTTAAATCCTGAGACAAAGCTAAACCGTACTTGTTTTCCAAGAACCACGAAGACTTAGAATACCAAGAAGCCCGAGAACACCTTTAAGTCGACCTAGCTTCAAGAAACCAACGTAACCTTGGCTCTTGATACCACTTGTTGAATAAATAAGTCCAACAAACCTTGAAAGCTAGCGCGGAATATAGACTCAAAGAAAACACACACGTGACCTCAAACGTTACATTGTATTAATTAACGAATGAGCAAAGAAGAATGTACAAACTAGCATCCCCCCTCATCCTTATTTATAGAGATGAGGGGGTAGAAAACTTTCCTAAATCAAATAGGAAACATCCTAGTTATAATCTATTCCTAATCTAAATTACAATATACACTTAACCCCCTAACCTATGTTAAGTTTACTCCTAATGTCCTAATCTTAGCTAGAACCAATCTATCACTTCACAACCCTAAGGGGTTTCTCTCCCCCATTAGGAGGCAATTTCTGGCCTCCCTCCCTATAAATTCTCCGGCCAAAAATCTTTATAAAACGCCTCTCTATCTCTTATTCAAGAGGTATGCAATCGTTTCATAAGATTTTGATTTTCTTAGGTCGGGTGGTTGTGCTAGTATTTGTATCTTATGGGAATCGCCTCTCAACAAATCATTACCCTAACCCTAAATTCTTAGGGTTTCGTTTGGGTTGTTTTTTTAAGGGTTTCGATTTGTGATTTTGGTGCACGATATGTGTTATTAACCGAGATCAAGAAACCCTAATTATTAAGGTTTGGCTGTATGGTTCATTGTTTCTGATCTTGATGATCGTGTGTGGGGTTGGCATGTTCTTTACACGATGAAAACCTTTTCTAGGGTTACGTTTAGTTGCCGCTGTTATAGATCCTCCATTCTGAAGATCTGGCAGCATGTTTTTTGGTGTGATGGTGAGATCAAGAATCCCTAGTTATCTAGGGTTTTTCCTTAGCATGATTATTATTTCTGGTTTCGTCGGGATCAGGTGTCTGGTGCTTTGATTGTTTGTATTGGAAGCTTATTGAATATATGTATGGACTCGCTGATCAATCATGGGTAGTTCTAAGTACTCATGATATCCGCTGTGTGGTGTTTTTTGATCGTGGAAGGGCTGTCACATTGATGGTGGTAGTTGATTTTGGCAATTTACGTGGAGGTGTTCATGGAGAGATGGATGTCAGAAACCCTAATTCTTGCTAGTGTTTTCTTTGTTCATGTGATTATCACGTGTGGGGACTAAACTGTTCACGTGGGGACTAAACCCTAGAAGTTGTCTTATCAGATCTGTTCGGCGCTAGACTACATTCCTATCAAGGTTATTGCTATTCAGTTCTCATTGTTAGGGTGGGGTGTCATGTGGATGTCACGTGAGCTGTTACTATTAAAGTTGACGTGTGTGTTTATTAACGTGGGATTTACCTACGTTTTTTAGGGTTTCATACTATAACTTGTGTCGAGAGATTGGCTCATGGGGGCATACATAGAAGGGCATAAAGCTAGTATGAATTGGTCTGATTACACGAATTGTAAAGACTCTTGGTGATAATTTTTTATCATGATGACATAAGTAGTGGTAATCTTGGAAGTTGGAAGCTATTATACGGTCCCGGGACCAATAGTCTCCATTTTTGTCTAAATTGGAAGCACGAGCATCACTCTTATCTTTTAGTTTGCTTGTATTTTTCTTTCAGTTTAGTTTGGTAGTCATAAGAGTGTCACTCTTATATTCGCTATTGCAATATTTGTGTGCATGTTGTTGCCCATGTAACGGGCTGAGATGTTAGGACTTCACCGACATCCATTGTACTTCAATGCTTTTTTGGTGTAATATATTTTACCGGGGGTATGAATTCCCTTTTACCTAAAAAAAAACTGCCCTAGGTGGTTGCGAGTTAGTTTGGGGTGTGGGCAGGAATGGTCCCTTGTTTACGAGTTGATTACGTACGAGTTGAGTTGTTTGTGAGCTACTTGATAGGGCCGAGCATTATAAAACCGCGTATCGGATCGACAAACTAGTCCAAACCTCGGTCTACCCTTTTTGTCAATTTTGGTCCATAGTCCGGCGCGGTCCGGTTGGTTCGCTAAACCCGTCAATATGCTTTCCTGGATCGGACCGGACCGGATTGATAATCCAGACCAATGAGCCGAACAAAACACATTTCGGTCTGGTGTTTTGGGCCAAATCGGTTTTTTGTTCGGTCTGATTTTTGTCGCTACGGTCCGGTTTTCGGACTGTGCTTAACGCTACTTGAGATTTACTTGGTAAAATCTTCAAATGGGCGGATATTAAACGAACCCGAGTTATATGTCTAAAGATTGACTAGGCTCGCAGGCCTAAACACAACAATAACGATACTCAATTCCGTCTCAGCGAGGTATGGGGGAGGTGATGGTGAAGCTTACGACAAATCACATAAACCTTGTATCCATAGGTATTGTTTTTTACATAGAAGATTTGTCTCTATTTTCACAATGTTTATAAAATTTCACAAACTAGAATTTGAAATGATGCATGTATATTCTAAAGCAAGTTGTAGAAGCACCTAAAACATAATTTTCAACCGATACATACTCTTCAAATGCATATTAAATGCTTATAAAACCCATTTAGACACCAATTATCAATTTTATACCTTTTCCCCGAAGAAATCAACTACATCAATAAAACAATATACACTTAAACAAGCCAAAAGAAACCTACATAAATTTACAAATTAAGTGTATGGGCAAACATATGTTATTGCTTATTCTACTAAGCTTATAAAATACGCAAAAACAACAGTCATGTTTTTAATAAAGATTATAACGTTGAATGTTAGAGGTATTGGGGTAGAAGGAAAAATTGGGTGGATTAAATCGATCATAAGGGACGAACACCCCGATGTGATCGGTTTGCAAGAAACAAAAATTGGATCAATCAAGGAGAGTTGGGTGGAAGAGGTATGGGGAAATAGAAATTTTGGGTATTCCAAGCTTGATTCTAATGGCAGATCAGGTGGTATTATTCTTATTTAGGATGTGAACATATTTGTATGTAAGGAAGCTATTGAGGATGAAAGATTCATTGCACTTAGTGGGGATTGGAAATGGTTAAATGAGGATATGTACTTGGTATGCTTATATGGGCCACATGTATGCAGACATTAGACATTGTTATGGGATAGGTTAGCGGGATTAATGGAGAGGAAGTCCAGTGCATGGTGTATATTTGGTGACTTTAATGTAGTTAGAAGACTTGATGATAGGTTGAATTCACAAGTTAATGTAAAGGATATGGATGAGTTTAATGAGTTTATTAAGGTAACACTATTGGTAGAAATACCTATGAGAGGAAGGAAATTTACTCGTGTTAGCAAAAATGGTATAAAATTTAGTAAGTTAGACGGTTTCTGATGAACGAAAAATTCAAGAATCTATGGGTAAATCTTTATGTCGTGGCTTTAGATCAGAGACCATTGTCCTATCGTGTTAAAAGACATGGATTTGGATTTTGGTCCCAAACCGTTCTGATTTTTTGATATTTGGTTGGACGAGGTTGATATATATCAAGTGGTGGTGAATGCTTGGAACAAGACGGTAAAGGGGGGGGGGGGGGTGTGGGCAAGAGCAGATTGTATGTTTAGGGATAAAATAAAAAACGTGAAGATGGATCTGAAAGCGTGGAGTAAAAACAGGTTTGGGGCACATGATGAGAAGCTAGAGGAATATAAACAGGAAGCGTTGAAGTGGGAACTAGAGGCGGAAAATAGACATCTTAGTGATATTGAGATGGAGTCATGATGGAGGCAAGAAGGCTATCGACTGAAAATGATAAGGAAAAAGCAAGTATGGTGCGTCAAAAAGCTAGGATTAGGTGGGGCGTTGAAGGTGATGAAAACACGAAGTTTTTCACACATATGTGAAAAGAAGAAACAATAAGAATTGTATTATAGGGCTTATGATGGACGGGGTGTGGAGTGAAGTTCCTAATGTCATTAAACTGGAGGTGTTTAATTACTATAGAAACATATTCACAGATGGGTCGAGGCCGCGGCCAAAGTTCGTCTCTGACAGAGTATCCAAAATATCAGTACCTTCTAATAAACTTAAAGTTAAAGCCATCTTGTCTAGGGGCCTTATCTCCCCCGCACCCACATATCGCATCCCAGAACTCCTTTTCATTAAACGGTCCTTCTAACATGCTACTTTCTGCCGGGGATATTATCAAAGAAGATCTATTGGAAGCAATTAAGTGGTTCGGGGATAGCATGGAGATTTCAAAAGGTTGTAATGCATAGTTCATAACCTTGATACCGAAAGTAGTAGACCCGATCGGACTTGGGGACTTCCTGTCACACCTCAGACGGGGCCTGGATGGAATACATGTCCGGGGGCGTGACGTCATAATATACATCACACAAAGCACAGGAGAACGACCACTAATGGACGTTTTGGAAATCATAACTCGTTGTATTCATTAAAAATAGATAAGTCTTACAAGATTTAAAATGAAATTTAAAATGTTGTGGAAGCATAATTAAGTTTTCAAAAGACAACGAGTATGAATGATAATAAAGTCTTGAAAGATGATATCATATTGCACGTAGACTCCATATAGCACATTAGAGAAGTCCAAAGCTAAGCACCTGAAAAACATGCTTAAAATGGTCAACATAAAGTTGGTGAATTCATAGGTTTAATTCAAACGTAATTAATGTGGACCACAAGTTTATCAAAACATATGCGACAGTTATAACAGATACAACTTCACATAAAAAGGAATTTACGTTGCACTAAGCTCATGACACAGAAGCTAATACTGAAAGATAACATGTACATTGCTATAAAGGCTTGCCCTTCGGGTGTCCGACCAAAGACCACCTAACTAGTTTCGACATGACATATATCTGTTAGTTCTTGGAAAACTCGAACGAATAAGTGCTTCTTACCCGGATAGGGATAATTAGTCCCAATAGATCTATTTATTCACTCGCGCTCAGTTAACTAACAGGACGGTTACTACAATTAACGGTTCATGATAATTCGGGCAATAGTGGTCTAATCGATACTTAGGCAACACGTAAACGGGAAATTTCTAACGTATAGTACTTATGTCCAATTTTAAAAGCAAGCGATGTTTCTCACCCCAAGTTACAAAACAATTTTTCAAAACGAGTAAAAGTGGGGCTATGAACTCACCTCGAGTCGGTGAAATGAAAGAGTAAACGTCTAGGAATATGATCACACGGAAACGAATGACGGTACACGAACGCAACCTAAGAGAATATTGGTTTCGACTTAGAATCAGAATGATAGGAAGACAAGGATATTGTATAAACGTTTATGTAAAAATACTATTGTAAATGTCCTTATAATTAAAACGTTAGTGATCGGTTTTGTGGTTGAAGGTATATATATATATATATATATATAATATAATGTCATTTAATAACGTTCAAGTAAAATATATTTATACATATATATTGTTCGGCATTTTACCCAATAATCTCAAATAATGATTTAAAACCTTTCGATTATGATGTTTTTATATCTCTAATTTACACACTTCCCGGTAGGTCACCCATGCTAGTGCTTCTCTCACACGAGCATGCTTAACCGTCGGTTTTTAAATTAAATACGTAAGTAGAAAACGTAAACAAGTATTTTGATTTATTTATACGGTGAAATATATATATTATTTATCATCTATAAATAATATGTTATTCAGAAAAGTTTATAAAAATATATTTTCACAATTTATCCAATGTATATAATTTTTATAAAATTTCGGCATGACCCATTTGTGTTTACACGTTTTCCAAAGTCGTAGACTTTAATCACAAATCATTTTCAATTTACATTTCACAAGTTCGATCAATCAAAATCTGAGTCCGATATGCAAAAAAGTATCAAATAAGTCCTTGGTCCATCAATAAGCTATCATATGCTCTTGATAAGCCATAACAATATAAGCCGAACCCAAAGCTTATTGATTAAGCTCGTGGTTCGGGGCCTCTTGTGTGGGACGCGGCTTATAAGCCCATGAAGCCTTATTTAGGCTTATTTATTAAGCCAAATAAGCTAAATATTTTGTCCTTTCAAAATAAGCAAGAAATAAGTCGAATGAAATATAAGCCAAGTCAAATAAGTTCGAACAACATTTCCTTGTGGTTTCCCTTATTGGGTCGAACCAAACATAAGTTATATAAGTCGAATAAGATAAAATAAGCTTTCCCAAAAGCTTATTTAAATAAGCCGAATACAATAAGCTATATAGTACCATTTTTATTAGACAAAAATAACCACGATCACAAAACTATGATTTTCTTATGTTTCTTGTTATTATTTTCGAGCAATAAGTATTACCTTTTAAGGTTTACGTAGTTTTAAAATCTTTATTTTTACAAAACAAGTTGTACAACAAATGTTTATGCATCAAGATAACCTCAAAAGTACAAGTTTTATAAAGATTTGACGACTTACAAAGATCAAAGGTTTAGAAGGATAATTAAGACCAACACAACCCAAACGTTGTGTTTTAAACTACCCAAATATCAACACGATCAATAAAAATTCAAGGTCTTTAAAGGTTTTTGATCAAAAATGAGAAAATAGGATGAATGTATGTGTGTGTTTGTAGGCGTCAATTAGGAGAGGAAAAACAAAGGAGAAGTGTGTGTTTTCTCTTATCGAATGAATGAATGAAGTTGTAAAATGTATATAATATATATGGTGACTCTAGCTTAACTAGTAAGCAAAAATTAAAATGCAAAAGTGTGTGTGTGTGTGTGGGTTTTGGCTTGGGCAATAAGGGAAAAAAAAGAGGGGACCAATTTGATCCACCAATGAGACTTTAGTGTGTACATGTCCTTGCTCATATTTTGTTGGAACCTTGTCTCATGTTTAAAATTCAAAAATGGCATCCTAGGAGCATGCGTGTGTGTATATTTGGTTGGAAGAGCAAGAGGGGGGACCAATGTGGTCTCCACCATCCAAGAGTTAGTGCTTCATTTTTGATTTAATTTTCATATCTTCATGTATGCATAAATTTATCAAGTAAGGCACGTATCACGTAACTAACGAAAACGAGTAACGACATCACGGAAAATTATGAAATTTTAAATATTAATTAAAAACGTAAAAACGCGTCTACTGACGAAAGACTACGATGATTGGATGCACGGATCGCTTCCGGCAATGATTCTCAGTAAATAACGGAACAACTTCCCGGTTACCCGTAAAAATTAAACGAAACATTAAAAATTCAAATTATCAAACGGAAATGGCTAAAATATTGATCGGAAATTTACGGGTTGTCACACATACGCAAAAACCACCTTAAATCAAACCTTTGTTGTTATACCCCACTGAAACCTTGTTAACAACCCAAATGCTCCGTGTTAACAAGGTCTGAATAAGAGCCAAATAGTTCCATTGAGAGCTGGTTTTAAGGAAATGGTTATGCAAGTCAATGGTACCAAAAAAAGTTGCTGGTTTAGTACATGTGTACTCCTTGCTGCCATAAATTTTCTTCCATATCCACTTTTATACGAGTTCATCACGTTTAACGGTCACAACAACCCAAGCTATCTGGACCTTGTTAACAAGGTTCATCCAAACCTTTGTTGTTAGAACCCAAATGCTCCTTACACCCAGTTCCCAATACACGATGTGATAACCGGTGACTTTTCCGAATTTTAGTATTTTTAAAATACTATAATTATATATCTGTGTCTTTCGATCTTGTCAGTTCTTTCGGAGAAAACTGAAAAGTTGACTTTGGTTGGCTTCTTTTGCGTAAAACGGTAACGGTTTAACCAGGTATTGAGGGTCTTGATTTTCTTAAATGAATCACTTTGGATTCATTTTTGAGGTATCAAAGTATTTATGTTATCGTTTTAATGAATACCGGGAAGATTTCCCGCATTCAGCGAAAAGCGTCACGCAAAGCGTACTGACACGACAGTAAATTTAAATATATCTAGTTATGTGGAGTGAGCTTACTAGACTTATTTTAAATAAGTTATTTAAGATTTCCTATTAGCGGTTGTCTTAAAATGAGAATCTTAGAACTACGTTCAGAAACTAGTCAGGGAATCGGAAAACTGCGCGAGTTTATCAATTAAATAAACAAATGACTAAAAACTATTCTTGGTCGACCTTAAGGAATCTTGACGCGTGTTAGTATATTGTGAGTCGTTTCATGAACGAAAGTAACCCTTGGCCTTTTCTGAGATTTTGAATGTTCTAATTTAGTGCTTTGACTATTTGACTTTTGTTAGTTTCGTTAAAACAAGTACCGTGTTGACGTTGGCGAATCAATGTGATCGTGAGTATTTCATGTTTATGTAGCTTGTGTTAATCGTTTTTAGAGGATTTTATCTATGTTGATTTTGTTCCGGGAGGTTCGTCTTGTAAATAGCTTGAAATGCCGAAAAACGAGTCCCGACACGTCCGTTAATGTTCAAAACGAATTTTAGGAAGTTTAACTGTGAAATATGTCGTGTAAATAATCAAGATTCATGGAAAAGTATTTTTGGGTTCATTAAAAATACTAAGAAACTTTAGGTAACATTTTAAATTGGCGAAACTTGAGTCTTAAGCAAACGCGACACAAAACGAAGACTCCCGTGACCCCCTAGGATCCTATCCGGTTTCGAACCACCAAGGGGACAAGGATGGCTAATTTTTAGCTAAGGTGTCCTAGGGATGGTACACGTATTTTGTCTCCTTTCATAACATGCATTTTTCATTTCAAACATCACATATTTTTTTTCTTTTCTCCCTAGTTGCGTCCGATTAAAAAAAACACACACTTAAATTTTTGCAACTTTGATCAAGAACATGAAGACATAAAAGTTTTGGGTTGATTCTAGTATTCGGGTTATCATTTAAATAACGTTTGGGTTGTCGGATCGTGTCTTAATTCGCTTTCAAAACCCTCTTCGTAAGTCTTCTAAATTTTTATCTAACTTGTACTTTTGAATGTATAATGATGCATAGAAGTTAGTTGTACGATGCGTTTTCTTAAAATCGTAAACTAAAATTTTTTGAAAGTAAATAAAGGGGTGTTTGGTTCGTTCGTATAGAAGAAAAGGGGAGTAAGGGTTTATCATTTTTATGTTGTGGTTGTGATGGTTGTAAAACATCTATTTGCTCTTTAGCTTATTTTGGTTAGTAGTTTATTTGGCTTATTTATAAGCACTATTGGACTTATTTTGGGCTTATGTTGGTTCGAAACCACAAGGTCAAGGAAACAAGTATTTTTGGTTGATTACCTCTTATTTCATATTTTGTGAGCTTATTTTGATAGTCTATTATGATATCTAAAGAACTACGTAGCTTCTTAGCTTATTTAAAAGCTTAATATATTTGTTTGGAGCGTAAAAGGGCTCACGGCCCAATAAGCCCAATAAGCCATGGCTTATTGTAGGCTTATTGTGGTTCGGATTATTTTGGTAACTATCGTTTGGGATTATATTTACTAATGGGCTTTAGTATTGGGCCTAAATCGTATTTTATACTTACGAATAACTTAATGGACTTCTATTGGACCTTAAGGCCCAATAAGAGAAAACTAGCCGTTTTACGTGTTTTAACAAACTTTGGAAGGTGAACATACTTAAGTAATGATATGGAAAATCGTTTGGGGAGATGTATTTTGATAAACGTTGCGAAATATGGATTTTTGGAATTTTGTCAGAAAATGATGAATTTGGGAAAAAGTGTTTGAAATTGAGGTTTGAAACCTTGGAAACCGTTGTATAAACGAGCGGGTCATGTCAAAATTTTATTTTCACGACAAATAATAAAATATTATTATTTTAATAAGTCGACTAAAAGAAGAAAAATATATATTTTATAAAAATAAAATATGAAACATTTTTAAGTTGTTTTATGTAAATAAACGTTTAATTTCCTATTAGCTATACAATTAATTAAGGTAACTAAGGTTACCGAATAGATGTATCGAAGTATATTTTTAAGGTCTATTATTTAGTTATCTATATTACTTAACTATTTTACTTAAATAGTATAATTATATTATACGAAAGTATAAATTGGAGTATGTTATCTTGAAGTTAAGTCATCAACCATCACACCACTGATAACGTTAAGGGTGACCGTACAACACATTTGACCTCTATGCATCAACCTAGAAAACATATTTTGAAACGTATATCTAAAATGGACATTAATTGGACTAGGTCGTGTTCGGACGTCGTTGCATTTGCTTGTTTGATCTTGCTACTGTCACCTTGTTGAGGTGAGTACTCGTAGCCCCACTTTTTAAATCTTTTTCGTTGGGGGGAAATGATACTCAAATCTGTTTTGAACTGATTTTCTGTAATGTGCAAAAGTTGATTTGTTTTTTTAGGACAATTTTATGTGCATATGACTGCTATGTAAATGACATGAGTTTTGGTAAAATATGATGTGTGGGACTTTCAGTGTGGATCTTCTGTGTGGGACTTGTGATCTTCCGCCCTATATATAGCTCTTACTGGTAGGCTTTAGGCGCGTGTAAATTGAGAGTTGAGGACATTGCGTGGCAATGATCCATATGGATGAGATTTAGATATCATGGAGTTGCTATGGTTGGTAATTGAGTGTGTTGCATGTATTCACTGCCATATTGCACAATTTTCCATTACTTGAAATATTGGCACAACGACTGGGTTTCCTTCAAACCTACGAGCTCACCAACTTTATGTTGACCTTTTCGAGTATCATTTTCAGGTGTGTTGCGAACCAAAGTAAATCGGGAGGAAAGGGAACTAGAGACGTATACACGTGGGGTTTTATTTTGAGACTTGTATATTTTGGATAAAAAATGTAAACTTGATGAACTATTGTAAATCGAGAACTTGGAAAACTTTGTACGGTATGATCTTGTAACTTGTGCGATGAAACTATATCGTCGCATCCCGTGTTTCTGCCATTGTCGGGGTGTGACACACGACCTGAACTGTTTCACCTCACCCATAAATCAAACCTTTGTTGTTTATACCCACCGAGGAAGACAATGATCTGGACCTTCCATCAATAGAGCCAATGCCATGTTGCTAGATCTTCCTATCACCGGTGACACGTGCGGCATGTGCTTGGGATTTGAGGTACACATAGTTGCTAGTGAGACATGTGACCTTAATAATGGAGATTGAGATTGAATGGGTTTTCACGAAGTACCAATAGTTAATAAACGATGACCCTAGAAATTAGGGGTTTCTGATAGTGAATTTGGGGGTTTCTGATTTGGGGTTTTATAGTTAGGGTTAGTGTTAGGGTTTTGAATTTGTATTTGGAAATTGTTTCTGTGAAAATGTGTTAAAAGTTTATGGTGAAGGGTTTTCATGAAGATGAATATGAATTAAGGTTAGGATTTTGATTGAAGATGTTTTAGTTTAAGGTGGAGTAGTTGTTTCAGAATTGATGATGTTATTTGTTTTTAATTTAAGATGGTGGTGGCAGGCAATGGTGGTGGTGGCAAGTGGTGGGGAAGAAGATGAGTGGTGGTGTTTGGTATAAGAAATGAAAGTTGGATAATGAGTAGTGGTAGGTGGTGTTTATATGAGAAAAGGGTTTCCAAGTGAAATGAGAATGGTTGTTTGATTAGGGGGGGGGTTAGTTTATCTAAAAATATGTTATAGCAGGTTTTTCTAAAATATAACAGGACAAATGTGATTAACTCTTGTCACGTCAAACCTTTCTTCGTTATTGGCCTACAACAGAAATATTAAGAGAGTTTTTGAATTTAATAGAAAAATCAAAAGTTGTGTGCATTTAATAGGAAAAGGTAGCAAGTTTGATGCCTTTTTATACCATTAGCCCTATTTTTTATATCACAACATCACACGTTTACATAATCAACCTGTAGTTTTGAGTTCGGTACAAGTTACGAAAGAAAGAAATTAAAAAAAACTAACATGATTATACCAAAACACACTAAACACGGAAACCTTAGTTTGAGGGAAAACTCACAATAAAACACACACTAGCCTAAAAGTCTATATAGCTCCTTTCTAGATTCGTTGGGTAACTTTCAATTTGTCCACCTTCAAGACTAATCTTCAAGCTTTATTCATCTTTAGTCCTTGATATCTTTAAAATATACAAACATGAACCAAAACTTTTTAGCAAGTATAAACCCACTTTGAGTTAATTGCACAACTTACCTTTACACATTCCCCACCATAAACTATTAGTTGTATAGATCAACAAGACCAAGTTGATCAACAAACTTTGTATGAACCTGTAAAGATAAACTCTTTGTAAAAATCTCTGATACGTTATCTTTTGATTCAATCTTCATAGTTTTAATTATACTTGCTGCAACTTTCTCTTAAAAAAATAAGTCAAATTCTAAATGTTTTGTCCTCTCATGAAATACTAGATTTCTAGATTTCTAGCCAAAATTCCAGAATTTAGATAATTTCACAAGGAACATTGCTCATGGCTCAATATTTTGCCTCAGCAAAAGACCTATCCAAAAGTGATTGTTTTTTTTACTTTTCCAGGAAACCAGACTATTTCCCAGAAACACATAATATTCAGTTACATATTTCGTTGTAACTTTACACTTTGCCCATGCAGATTCAACAAAAACCTTAAAATCAAGATTTTTCCCTTTCTGAAAAGATAGTTCTTTTCTAGCAAAAAATTTTAAATACCTCAACACTCTAAATGTCAATTTTATATGAGACTCCAAAAGAGCATACGCAAACTGACTTAAGAAATGAACTCCATAAGCAATATCTGGCCGGTTAAAGTTAAATAGGTTAACCATCGGTCAATGGCTTACCAATTACAACCACATATTTTTGTTTATCTTTTGTTTCAATAGAAGTTATGCAAGGTTTATAAGCTAACATCCCAAACTCCATTTAACTCAAGAAAATACATCTTATGGGTTAAACATAAACCATCATTCTCTTCATGTACGTACTTCTAAACTACTTAAGCTTTCCTAAATCTTTAGTCAGAAGCTTTGAACCTAAAACTATTTTCAACTAAACTGTTTCTAATAATCAAAATATCATCAACACAAACAAGTAATACAATAAACCAACCTTCTTTATTTGTAGTACATAGAAAAGTATTATTTTTGCTTTGTTCAAAGTCACTTTCAAGTAACACATAAGCTAACTTTACATTCTATTTTCTTGGTTCTCGTTTTAACTCATAAATATTTTTTAAAAATTTCCATATCTTTTATCATCTTATAAAATAAATCCCTCTCGCAAAGTCACATAAACATCTTCAATAATATCACCATATAAGAAATCATTGTTTATATCTAACCGACAGACCAGTTATTCTGTACAGCAAGACATAATAAACATCTAACATTTACATTTTTTACAACAGGAGAAAATGTTTTCTCATAATCAATATCTTCTTTTGAAGTATACCCTTTAGCTACTAACATAGTTTAAACATCTTTTTACCTCCATTAGCCTTATATTTAACTTTATATACCTATTTACAACCTATAAGCTTTATATTCTTTAGCAATTCATTCAACTCTATATACCGATTTATAACCTATAGGCTTTCTATCTTTTAGAATTCAGTTAGAGATCAAGTTCCACTTCTATCTAAGGTTCTTATTTCTAAATTCATAGCCTCAAATTCACCTAATATCATTTGCAGCCCTTTAATAAGTCTTAGGCTCAATGAACTTATTTAGATTTGTAGATTACATACAAATATTTATTAGCATAGGTAACATGTTTATCTATACCATATTTCAATTTTCTTGATCTAAAATATTTTCAACATCCTTTTCATATTTTTTTCATTTATAAATATTAGTTTATTTCTAGTGTGAAGAGCCAATTTCAAAGCAGTAGACCAGACTTTATAGGTTTTAATACTTTCTAGTTTAAAAGGAATTAATTGAGTTCCATTAAAATCATTAGAATGTAAATATAAAGGGTCATTAACATGTAAATTCAACTCACTACTACTAGATCCATCAGTAAATTTCTTATTTTTATCATCCTCGTTCTTTTTACCATCATCCACCATTTTAACAATCTTAATATTGAAATGAAAAAACTAAAGAATCTATGATCCGGTGGTCTAGGAGACTCAAACCACAAGATAGCCATTATTCTAGAGAAAGAGTAGTGAGAGAAACAAACGGTGTAAAATAAATGTGAAAGTGTAAAAATGATACAAGTCTCAACCCCTCCATGGAAGCCTTAGAGAGGTATTTATAGCCCACACGTATACTAAGTTTACAAGAATGTCTATTCTAGTCCCTGCGTATGGTGCTATGATAAACTATGGTAATTCCGTAAATGTCGTCACATAAAATGAAATCCTAACAATCTTCCCCCATGGGACGATATACAGAATTACTAACAATATTTTCCTAACAAGTACAGATTGATTAAGAACAAGAACTTCCACGAAGCTTCCAATGCTGATGATGTCTTCTGTGGTCTTTGACTTCAAGTCTGCACTCCAACATGGATCATCTTTGTAGTACCTTGTAGGAGAAATATTGTAATAGGTATGAACTAAGTAACCCATACACTTCTGGTTGAGGAGAAGCTTCTGAATTAGCTTTCCCCTAATTCATGCCACATATTCTTTGTTTAGAAGCTTTCAAAGCTTCCCCCCAAACTAGCAATCCTCTCTTGAGCAGTTTCAAAGCTTTCTTATAAGCTTAGAATAATTAAGTGCATAGCGGAATTAGTAGGATACCACATCATATATTACTGCTTTTTTAAGAATAAGCTTAATGATTGACCGTTCGGGGGAAATATTAACAGGATCGGCAACGTATCTTCTCACGCTTGAACAATTCTTCTCACAACACTTCCCCCTGGAAATTCAAGTTATGCATCTAAAATTCACAATATATCTCTTCCCCTATGTGTTTGAAGAAATGCTCCCAAAAGCCACAAGTTAAGGCGCTGATTTTCTCTACGGTTATGACATAAGTCTTCCCGGCATGGCCTAACACAAAAGATTTTAAAGAAAGATGACTTTTTCAAGCTTTCAAGAAAAAGAAAAGCAAAGGCTCAAGGGTGTGTCTTCCTTCCCCCTTGCTGGTTTCGATACCTCGAAATTAGCAAAACCTTGTACGTACATATACTTGAATACTTGTGTGAGGAATAAATTAGCTCAAATCTATCTCGTGAGAATCAACTGCTGATCAAATCTCTACTCATAAACTCTCTCTGACTATCTTTTTACCAACCGTTTTATAGGCTATTTGAAGTGACCACTAATAGAGTAAACCCGATGAACCAAAGTAATAACATATTAATCTGAAATATTTAGTTCAAGTTAACCAATTTATACACCAATTTGTATAAACCTTTGGTTAAGAAACTAGAACTACATTAAACAAGATCAACAACCCACTGTATGTTTACCACTGATGGAGTAAACCCGATATACCAAAGTTGAAATTGAAGTAGAATTCCTCGTTCTTATGACTTAAGCTTGCACTAATGTTGGAAGAATAGTGTAGAGAAAATCAATACTTACCAAGCAAAGTATAAAACATTCATCACCCTTTGCGATTATCCACAACGTCTTCTGCGTGTGACACTGAGAACTACAATGTATCTCCTTAAAGTGATAGTTAACCAGGTCTTCAACCAACCACCCCGACTGCTGAAAACTAGATAACCCAAGTTTTCATCCAAAATATTAAGCCCGAGCACATTATCATTGAAAGTCATGCATCCAACCAACTATGAATGACTAAATCCCGACTTCAAGATAAAATAAGTACATGCCTTCGTAAAATGCCACTTCAATCTCAAATAAGTGATACCCAATCAACTCGGTAGTCACTTAGAAAAAAATTTAATTTCAAATCTAGCCATTACAAATTAAATTACATGATTCTTTATAAGCATCGATCCCAGTCTCGTCACATTGTCACTTCGTCATTTTGAACCTTAAATACAACCCATAAGCATTTAAGCTCAAAAATTAGTCCAAGCTAACCAATTAATACACTAATTTGTATAAACTTTTGGTTAAGAGGATAGGACTACAATAAATAAGCTCCATTGTAGCCATTAACAACTACATATAGCAATAATCATCCCAAGTGAGTCATTTAGCCAATTTTAGTTTTAAAACGAAACAATTAACACTCAACATGTTATACCCGGGTCCATCACAAACTCAGCCCATCAAATCATAACTCAGTCCAAACTTATCTTATAACATTCGGCCCAGTTTGTTAATTAGCCGAATATCCAGCCCAATACCATATCAAAAAATCTCAGCCTAATATTAAATACTCCAACTCAAATTCAATAGCCCAGCTCATAATTTTTATCTTATAGAACCGGCCCAATCATTTTCATACGTACCCCCATCAAATGCCAACAAATCTGTTTTAGACTTTTAGTCTAATAGATACGCATACCTATTAGTAACATTCAGATTTCTTTTTTCAAACACTAGGCCCAATATTGCTTGACTAATTAACATTTGACACTACAAGCCCAATATGACTCTACCCTAACGTACGGGTATATAACACCACTTAAAATCCCAACTGACCCTAATTATTCTCAACATTCATAACCCTAATCTCTTAAACTCAAGCCCCCATCTTGCTTACCACTCCCTCATTTGCAGTCACCAAACCTCCCATATTTCTTTAACATACGATTCACCTTGTATCACCATACTGGTACCATAGATCAACTCCACCTTTACAATCTCAATCTCGAGTGTATCGAAGCCATTTTAATCCTATCATAAATCGATTACCAAACAACCATACCTTTCCTTTATTCAGTTCTTTTGACCGAGCACCAAGTAGCAACGGCTTCAAGATCCTTAAAAGGGTCTTGGGTAGGTATTGTTGTTGAATGTTTTTGTTTTAAGTCTTGAAACAAAACAAAGAAAATATTATAACCCAAGTGTTATAAGAATTTTCTTTAAGTTCGAATAATAAAATAGATGCTTACCATCTTCACAGATCTATGATGGGATTTTGTTCATAAAGCTAAGATCTTTAAGATCTCCGTAAGTGTGTTTGAACATTTCTGAGATCTTGATTGTTTTATATTTGTTTTCGAGTTAGGTGGAGATAGGATAATTATGGTTGTGTGTTGTGAAGAATGGGATTTATGAGTTGGAGTTGTTTTAATGTTGAAGAGATGATGAGATTTAGGATTAGATTGGATGTTGGATTTGTGTTGATGGTTTTGGTCTTTGAGTCGTTTGTGTCATAATGTTTTCTTCCTGTCCTTCTTTTCTGGTTCTTGACTCGGTTGACTCGGTTGACTCTGTTGAGTCGACTCAGTCAACTCGATAAATATCGAGTTGACTCGATATGAGTCCTGGAGTATAAATCGCCGCTTTGGTCACTGGTATAAATCGTCGGACGTATAAATCGTCAGAATGCATACATGTATAAATCGCCGAACCTTGTACTTTTCCTAAAAAATTGGATCTGTGTCCCCTTTCTTCTTGTTCAAACCAGTAGACAGGCATAAATTACCCAGAATAAGCTTAAAAATGAGCATATTTAAAGACCAATGGTATGTGCTTAATTATACATATCATTTACCTAGGAAAACGTGCTTAAAAGACTAAAAACATACCAAAAATACATTGTATTTGTGTGTTTTGCATCTATATTGTGCAGAAAACGGATATCAACAAAAAAGGACAAAATCGAAGCCAAAACGACAAAACCGAGCACGAGAACGAAAAGAGGGTGAAGAAAAAGTCAAAGCCAAAAGTCAAAAAGTCAACCAAAGTCAACCCCGACAAAGTCAAAGTCAAAGGCAGAGCCAAAACAGAAGAAATACTCAATGGGCCCACCCGTACCCATCTAATGGGCCGGGTCAGCCATTGATGTATACAAATACAAAGAAATGGGCCCAATACCCTTTTATACTATACGCGACCCAATCCTAAGCCCAAAACCCTTAAAACACTTAACAGTCATCCAAACTGTTGTTAGTGTTATTTCACCACAAGGACCACTCATGAAATAAAGATATATAACCTCAGGGGCTGAATCTGCCAACTCCTTATAACTTTACTACCATCAAGGACTGTGGGTGTAAAGAAAACATACAACATGAGGGGCCATTTTTGCCATTTCCCCAAACCTTTACCATGCTCACCCCAAAACAAAATTTCTTGCCATACTGTTCATTTCCCCTGTCAATTTCCCCACCTCGTCTACTGTTCCACCAAACAAAACTATCACCATCTCAAACGAACCCCACCCCAGATAAATACACATCCACGCTGGCAATCCTATGGGTTTTCATTGGTCATGAAGACATCAAAATTAATCAAGGGCTGTGATGCAAAGGATTGGTGAACAAGAAAAAATAAAGGGCCAAGATGAGGCTTGGTTTCTCCTCACACAACAAACACAAGAAACACACCTTTGTACAAGCTTTTCTATATAAATAGGGCTTAATTTTCATTGCAACAGTAACTAGTATAATTTAGGAGTAGTGTAGTCTAGTTTTAAATTTACTTTTTAATGCTTTCATTTATGTTTTCAAGTCTTTTAATTTAAATTTCCAGCTATGTAATCTATTTTTAAGTTAATGCAATTTAAGTTTTCAAGTTTTTAAATTTTGTCTACTTTT